>VMRN01000227.1:92080-113454 GCA_010277015.1 Poeciliopsis turrubarensis
CATCATCATCATCATCATCATCATCATCATCATCATCATCATCATCATCACATCCCCTCCCCTCCATGCATTAACACATACACATATACCCACAAAAGCGTATACCTTCCCCTCCCCACTTATCTCTGCCTCTTTCTCTGGTGCAGAGCTAATGTGCTGTGTCGGTCTATTGAGAAAAGCCTGCAGCACTGTGCAGCACACTACAGTATGAGCCTGTTCCAATATCACAGGAGCACACACTTACACTCTATTGGGCTATAGCCTTTTCAGTTTGAAACCCTCAACGACCACATTAACCAGTGTCCACTGTTGACCAGACCGTGATTCATATCCGAAGATGACATATAAGGAGGAAATGACTTATTCTTGGTACTGCAATCAAGCATGTCTTACAGCATGCTGAGAGGGGTAATGTCGAAGCCAAAAATAATCTTTGTCAGTGATCTTTAATAAAACACATCAGTGTGGAATTAGGTTTTGCTATCTGCATGGCTTTTCCAAGGTGGGGAGGTTGAATCCACTCTTACGTCTCTACAAAGGACGTGTTCACAGTCACACATTAGTTTGCCTGTGTAAGGGCAAGCCAGCTTCATAGGTGGACTGGCCATCTGGAGTAATTGGCAATGCCTTATTGGCTGTCGCAATTCACGGCTCAGGGCTCATAACTTAACCGAAAAAATATATATATTTTTTTAAAAAAACCTGATTCGGAAAATCGACCTGATTTTCTTGAAGGATAGCTGGCTAATCCAATGAAATCTCTCCTCTCTCCTTTCACCAAAGTTACCAGATTCTGCCATTTAAACTGAGGGTTAAAAATGACATAATTAAACAAAAAATACATAATTAAATAATTAATGAAATGTCATTAAATGTTTCTGGAATTTATTTTGTATATATATTTAATTTGTTTAATATTGCATTTAATGTGCACATTTTCAAAAATGTAATCTTGACAAAGTTCACAATGCACAACATCCATCAGAGGAACTACTTATGTGATTAAGGTCCTGGAAACAATATATATATATATATATATATATATAATTAAATCCAGTCTGGGTCCTTCGGCAAGACCCTTCAAGCTGTTGCCTACCTCATACCATGAGAGATACTAAGATGTGTAACATGCCGGCTCAGACGTCGCCCGGCCAAACAAGGTCTGCGTCAGGTGTTGGGGAACCAGAGCACCTTGATGACAAATGGGCTACTGGAACAAGACGGAAATGGGTGAGAGATGGAAATGTGGATCTGTTGGAATGCTTCTACTCAAGTAACCCTAATCAGAGAGGTTACATGCAAAGACTGGGGAAGGAATGGTTACTTCGACATCCCCAGTCAACACTAAGCACTAAACAACTAGTAGCTCAGTGTTCCAACATCCGCAAACGGCAACTGCTACCACAACTTGAGATTGACGAGATACAACACAAATGCTACGGCAAAAAGGAGGAACCTGAATGTCAGAACTGTGGGGACTTAACTACAAGTCCCCACCCAGTGAGGGGATACATGGCCCCATTGAGCGAATCAGAGCTGAACGAGACAGCTGCTGACCTGAGAGAGAGAATCATGACCCGAATGACAACCAGACCTCCTCGGCAACAATTACAACGGCTGAGTGAAGTACCATCAGAAAGTCTCATTGAGAATGTGAATGCAGTACTGAGAACGATCCCTACCAACACCATAACAGAAACCAATGAGCTGATCTACAACTCAGCATAAGTGATCCTTGAGATACTTGGCTATAAGAGCAACCATGAGACCCAATACCCACCATGGAAAAGACAGTTAGAGGCTAAAATCAAGGTAACAAAGGGGGAAGTGAGCCAACTGTCAGAGCTCCACAAGGGTACAATGAAAAGACAAGTACCCAGAAAGTACAGGCAGATACCCATACCTGAAGCACTCGAAACTGCCAAATAGAGGCTCCAAGCCTTGGCCAGCTGCCTAAAGAGATACACAAGGGAGAATGAATCCAGAAGGATTAACCAGCTCTTCTCCACTCAACCAGCTAAGGTGTACTCTCAATGGCAGGGTAATAATAACAACAGAGCAGACCCACCAAGGCTGGAGACTGAACAATACTGGAAAGGCATATGGGAAAAGGAGGCGTCCCACAACAGTGGTTGATCTCTCTACGAGAGGACCATAGCAACCTCCCTGAGCAAGCCTTGGTAACCATCACTGTGACAGATGTCCAAGAAAGAGTCTCAGGTATGAAAAACTGGACAGCACCAGGGCCTGACATGATCCATGCCTACTGGCTAAAGAAACTCACTGCCCTCCATGAGCGACTGGCAGGCCAAATGAACCAGCTGCTACAAAGTGGGACTCACCCTGAATGGTTAACTGAAGGGCAGACAATCCAAATCCAGAAGGATCCATCAAAGGGTCCAGTCTCACCCAACTACCGACCAATAACCTGCCTCTCCACAACCTGGAAGCTCATGTCAGGCATCATAGCGGCCAAGATAAGCAAACACATGGATAAACACATGAGCATGGCACAGAAAGGTATCGGTGTAAATAGCAGAGGAGCCAAACACCAACTCCTCGTAGACCGCACAGTCCCCTGATACTGCAAAACCCGACACACCAACCTGTGCATGGCTTGGATTGATTACAAGAAAGCCTATGACTCAATGCCGCATACTTGGATCATTGAATGCTTACAGATGTATAACATCAACAGGACTCTGAGAGCCTTCATTGCAAACTCGATGAGGCTGTGGAAAACCACCCTTGAAGCCAACTGCAAACCACTTGCACAAGTGTCCATCAAATGTGGCATATACCAAGGAGATGCTCTGTCCCCGCTACTGTTCTGCATAGGCCTGAACCCCCTCAGCCAAATTATCAACAAGACTGGCTACGGATACCGACTCAAAAATGAGGCCAACATCAGTCACCTTCTCTACATGGATGACATCAAGCTGTACGCCAAGAGTGAGCGAGACATCGACTCACTGATCCACACCACCAGGATCTACAGCACAGACATTGGGATGTCATTCGGACTAGAGAAGTGTGGTTGGCTGATCACAAAGAGGGGGAAGGTGATCCGCACAGAAGGGGTCTCACTCCCAGAAGGAACAATAGCAGACATAGAGGACAAGTACCTAGGTATACCACAAGCAAACGGCGACCTCGATGAGGTCACAAGGAAAGGAGCCACAGCTAAATACCTCCAACGAATAAGGCAAGTCCTGAGAAGCCAGCTCAATGGCAAGAACAAAATCTGTGCGATAAACAGCTATGCCCTGCCAGTTATCAGATACCCTGCTGGAATAATTAGCTGGCCAAAGGAGGAGATAAAAACCACAGATATTAAGACTAGAAAACTACTAACAATGCATGGAGGGTTCCATCCCAAATCCAGCACCCTGAGACTGTACACGAGCCGCAAGGAAGGAGGCAGAGGACTAGTGAGTGTGAGAACCACTGTCCAGGATGAAACAACTAAGATCCATAAATACATCAGGGACAAAGCCTCAACAGACAATGTGCTCAGTGAATGTCTCAGCCAACAGGGAACGGAGATTGAGGTGCCAGAGATACCATCATGGGAGGACAAGCCCCTACATGGGATGTACCACCAGCAAATAACCGAAGTGGCTGATATCAGTAAATCCTACCAATGGCTGGAAAAAGCTGGACTCAAGGACAGCACAGAGGCCCTCATCCTGGCCGCCCAGGAACAGGCCCTAAACACCAGAGCAATAGAGGCCCAGATCTACCACACCAGACAAGACCCAAGGTGTAGGTTGTGCAAGGAGGCCCCTGAGACAGTCCAGCACATAACAGCAGGGTGCAAGATACTGGCAGGAAAAGCGTACATGGAACGACATAACCAAGTGGCGGGCATAGTGTACAGAAACATCTGTGCAGAATATAGACTGGAAACCCCGAGATCAAAGTGGGAAACACCCCCAAAGGTGGTGGAGAATGCCAGAGCTAAGATCCTGTGGGACTTCCAGATCCAGACAGACAGAATGGTAATGGCGAACCAACCAGACATTGTCGTAGTGGATAAACAACAGAGGAAAGCCGTTGTGGTAGATGTAGCAATACCAAGCGATTGCAACATCAGGAAAAAGGAGCATGAGAAACTGGAGAAATACCAGGACCTCAGGGAAGACTGAAGAGGGCCTGGAAGGTGAAGACCACAGTGGTGCCTATGGTCATCGGGGCCCTCGGGGCAGTCACCCCCAAACTGGATCAATGGCTACAACAGATCCCAGGAACAACATCAGACATCTCAGTCCAGAAATGTGCAGTCCTTGGCACAGCCAAGATACTGCGCAGGACCCTCAAGCTCCAAGGCCTCTGGTAGAGGACCCGAGCTCAGAGGATAAGAACCACCCGCGGTGGGTAAGAAGGGAATTTTTATATATATATGCTTAAATGCCACTCTGCCTTTCAAAATCAATTTTTTGTTGTTGTTGCTGCTACTCCATAAGGTTAAAACCAACAGCCATAATATAAGCTAATTGCAAACAACACTAATGATAGTAATTATGTTACATACATAGAGTAGCTTTGGAATGACAGGTTGATATGGTGGGGCCTGATGAAAATCTGCTTGGGATCCCAAAAGGGCTGGACTGGCTCTGGTGCTTGGCAACATGTAAATAGAGGACACCAAGCTACATGGTGTAGAACATGTTTTCTCTCATCTTAGACACCTTGATAAATAATTGAGGCCTTTATGATATTGATATGGGTTTCAGTAATAATAACAGTAACAGGCAATAATCCATTATCTAACACCAACTTTACCACTGTGCAGCTCGTCATTTTAAATAGATGCTTAGATAGATACTTATTCTCACAGAAGGTTGTTTAATATGCTCTGAATGGCTGGTGTAAAGTCTCAATAGAAAACAACTGCAGACCTGACTGCAGATCACTGTGTATGGCAGACCATTTGAACATAAATTCAGTTTTACTGCATTTACGTTCCAGACATCTGAAACTGGGTTATGACTAGACATATTAGGAAATTAAGATATATGTGAATGTATTTTTACGAGACAAAATACCTATTGATGACATCTCTTAAAACATTCTGATGAGTAGAATTGATATCAGATTTACCACTGGGTTATAAGGATCCTTCAATTCAAAATATGTACAATAAATTACTCAATCTCAAAACTAATATTTCAGATATTCAGATATAATTTTATAACTAGTAATAAAGCTGACAAATTTGGCATTAGCAACAGTCTTACCAATCCTTACATGTTTTATATATGAATGCTAGGACCAAATGGCTTCAATCCTTGAATCCCGTCTATCATTGTGCTTTAAGGTTTGTAAGAGGTAGCAGATGTCTTACACAACATTATTGTGAGTTCTTTAAGCGTATAGAAATATCAATCACTTGATGATCTGAAAGTCATCCAGTGTAGATTTATAAAAATACTAGGCTCGACTCCAGGTTATTTAATTCCTCTCAGACAACAAACTGTTACTGCCCATTCTTTATGCACCAGCAACATTTTTTCCCTTACATGTTCCATGGGTTTGAACAGAAAAAGGGAAGCAAGCAATCAGCTCGTTTGAACTTAAGATCTCAGATCTTATTTCATTGTACTTTTTTCAAGCAGTTCTTAAAAACATGCAACCTATTCTTATCAATCAGTGTCATTGCTTTTAAACTGTTTTGTAATTTGTGCATATGTTTTCATTTATTTTACTTTTGTTTAACCAGGTCGTTGTGCATTGCAGGTGTCTCTCACTCTTAAAAGGAGATATGGACATCAGTGTGGTTTTACCTAGCTAAACAAATTTAACAAAATATTTTATTTATTTATTTATTTTTAATTACGCTTGTCAGACGAAATCGAATTTATGTCAAACTGGTCTGCCATACTCTGAGGCTTCATAGTGCAACATTTTATGGTGGAAAATGACACCAGAGCAGGCAGCACCCTCTCCTGTATGATCAGTTGAATTACCTTTAGGTCTCATCAGTTCTGCTCCATCTGTGAGACCAATGGTGCAAAATAAAAGAATCGATTAATTCATCAAGAAATATGGCTTAATGATCCTCCAGTGCATTATCAAAATCAGAAAGTAATTTTTAATTTTTCAAAAGTTCTCTGTCATGGCAAAATGGTGACATGCAAGCATTTTCACAAAAATAATATAAGTAATTAAAGTGGATGGAATAAAAAACTGTTTTACCTTTTTAAAAAGGTTATATATATATATATATATATATATATATATATATAAAACCATAAAGATAAAATAGATAAAAATAATATATGTATGTATTTATATGTATATCATTAGAGTTCACCAGAGGTAAATCCGTGTTTTATCTTTAGTGAAGGTAAAAAACTGTTTTTCACCTGTAAACAACTGTGTTAATGATAGGTAAATAAAACAACATAATACAGTGGGATTTGTAGGCCCACAATACATTGTGTATTAATTCAATTTGTTACACTAAGTTAAACACAGAGTGCAAAACTTTTCTACTAGATACTAAAATAACTGGGAAGCTTTAGCTCAGCAACACATAAATCATTTCCAGTCCTCAAACTTCATGACTCTGTCAAAGCCGTGGTAGGTAAAGGCCTCCAGGGTGGGGGTACACGTCTCCTGTGTCAAGCATGCCATCCTGTTGTTCTCACAGCTGCCTTCAGCACCAGGGCTGAAGTACACAGAATCTGCAGAGCTGATAGATGGGTCTTCATCAAAGTAGTTATGTGGTCGTAGTATGACTCCACCACCATTACCTACTGTCACAGTGTTGGGTATGTCTTCAGCATGAGGGATATGAAGGAAGCCTGTGGTGACCCAGGCAACAAGGTCCTAAAGACACATAATAAGGCAGGTTATATTTTTCAAATTTGAGGTTTTTTTGAATAGCTACATCCTTTTGTCAAATCATGTCACAACATACTTGATTTTCAATGCTTTCGTTGTCTTCAATATACTTGCTGAAGTCAACAGCTGGAGTCCAAACATCATTCTGATTGTAAAGACTACTGCTGGTTTGTTCCGAGTCCTTATGCTTGGTGATGGCAACCTTATACCTGGAAAAGACCGAAAATATACTGTAAGAAACAGGTTTGTTATCTCTGAGTTTTCAGAGAGCTCAGATTGTGACGTTAGAAAGAGATTTCAACTTCTGACATTGTTTAGTGACTTTGAGTTTTTGTCCAAGGGAGTTGTGTTCTGACATACTTTAAGACATAGGAGGAAAATAACAGTTGCTGAAAATGGCTTCCTAAAGATAATGTACCTTACTAATAACATGCTTTTTAAAATCAGTTTTGTTCAAATGGGGAAACACCAGAAACATGTCGAACAACTTTAAAGACCCTGAATAGCAAGAACTTCCATTATGTGCAGTGTGATTTTCTTAAATTGGGTTCAGTTTATGAACAAGATCCCTTTATCTTGGTTTTCAAAACATTTGGAAGACATTACAAACAATTGGGATTGACAATTATATAACTCCATCCAGTGCTCGACCAGAGGATTAGGAAATTTCACTGGTTAGAGCTCAACAGGGAATTCAGAAAACCCGTGGAGAACATTCTCAGGAAGCAAGATGCTGGTGATTGGCCATGAGTAATGGAGGACCCAAAGAGAAATTCTGCACCCTTATTCCCTCTTAGGGACTCTGCGTTGTGTTAGAAAAGCTCATAAACTTGATTTCATAATTTCAGGGACTTTCCAGACCAACATGAAGAAACAGACCCAGAAACTGAATTTAGGAGTTAAATAGTTCATTTGCAAAGGAACAGAAATATGTGCAAAATGGAGTGTCTCTGATTCTTCAGTCATTGTGAAATGTCTGAAGAAGGAGAGAGTAGTGGTTGTCAAATAATGATGATCATGATGAAGAGATGAATGCAGAATATCGGAGAGTTTGTGTCTTCAAGCTTATAATATATCAGAGAGCTTTCAGCGTGGAGGGAGAAGAAAAATCAGTAGCAATAAGCTGGTTGTCTTGGGTAACCAAAAGGAAGTGAGAATCATCTGATTCAAACCTGAGCAGAATCCAGAGGTTTGTCCTAGGATGGAGGAAATATAAATATACTGAGTATTTTCGTACATGATACAAAGTTCATGCACAGACTTCAGATAAGTAAAAAGAATGGTGGGAGTACAATCCCTAAGCCACTCCGAATTGCCTCCAACATGCAGAACTGCAGTATGAGCATTGCAATTATGGAATTTTAGAAAAAGCTTGAAGGCTGTAAAGCTTTTACATTTTTTTGATGAAGGTATGTTTTGAGAGTGGTCCTGACAGTGGTGGGCTGTCAGGACCTGCTGGCCTAAACACTATTAGAATTGCTAACATATATCTCTAACATATATCTGCAACCTAAATTACGAATCCGTCCTAGTTATATTTGAAAAGGAAAAAGGATAATCACATTGCAGTAATAGATTATTTTAAATCTAGCAGATTAAAAAAAAAACCTAAGACCCATGAAAAATAAAAAAGAAACTATGTATGTCACTGAACAAGGAAAAATACAAACAGCTTCAAGCTCCATTGCATCTAAAGTATTACATAGTTTCATTATATCCCAAAAGACTACTTTGTCTTTGGTTCCCAGAGTTTCTAAAAGTAGCGCCCATGGGATAGTTTGTTTTAACTGCAGTCCTGTGAAATTCATACCAGTAGGCAGGATGCAGAAAGCAGCAGAGTAAGTGAGATCCCCCCACAGAGAGATATAGTCTCTCCACATGGGGTCAGTATATGAGAAAATGTATTAAGTTTCTAGTGGACCAAGCAATACAATTCTTATTCACTGTATTATTTACTGGACACAATGTTGAATTGCACTAATAAACTAGGATTTTTTTTAAAAGTCTAACACCAATACCCTTTAAAAGAGAAACATTATACAAAATACATTTTTTAGCCCCTAAATAGGAATGCAAAAATATTCAATTTATTCTCTTCTGGAGTTGCAAAGAAATTCTCATATTCTTTTTGGGTTATATTTTTCAAACTGTTATTTTTTCAATATTTACTATAATGTTTTGACCTCATTGTATTTGCTATTGAACTTCTAAACAAGGTCATGACTTTCAGCTAATCATTTTTTTTTCTTGAAGTGATTTTATAGTTCAAGCTCAGTTATGCCATTTTGACTTGCAAGGAGACAAGTCAAAATGTTTGCTTCTACCACCTATTAAAGCACAGGATTCTGTACATTGGCCCTCAGCATCAGAACCTCTTCAAAGTGTCTGGTTGACTTTTATTTTTCAAGGGAATGTACCCTCATCAGTGGAGAAAATCTGTGTCTGGAGCACTTCTTGACCACCACTTCAGCAACCTGTGCCAGTTTCAAGAGGGACTTTCCAAGAGACTTCATCTGATTGATATGTAAGTTCCTTCCCTCTATTTAAACTAAGTAAGCAGCAAAGCAGTAAGCTCCAAATAACACTTTGCATGACTGCAAACTTTACTTTAAACTTGAATTTTGTGTGTTGATAATTAACTTGGAAAAACAAATGAATGTTACCCTGCTCAGTTCTGTTATTTTTATGGTTGTTGTTTAGAACCAGTAGATCTGACAGCTGGTGGGAGGAAGGGCATGCAGTTATGTTGCAGGAAGGGCATGCCTGTTGGTTATCCACTCCAGTCACAGTGCGAAACCACAATGTTCACAGAAAAAAAAAAAGAAAAAGTAGAGAACTTCTTATGTTTGGGGCACATACCCTCAGATAGCAAGCAGCTTTTCCTCTTAATATGATGGTACTGCAATAGAGAATACCACAACAGATGGCTGGGACCATAACACAAATAAAGAGGGTCTTTGGGGATGCTCTGAAAGAGTCTGCTTACATCCTTCAAGAAAAATGCATTAGTTAATTTCAGCCCAAGATGCAGCTGAATGATGTTTTAACAACATCATGTTTCCATGTTAAAGTCTCGTTTGTAGATTCAAATTTTAAATTATTTAAATTCTATTAAACTCTTTGTGCCAGGAAGAGTACTAGGCATCTCATAAAAGTACCAAAACAATATTATGGTGAATATAAAAAGGGAATACACTTTACTCTTCACACAATGTAGAATCCTAATGGCAACTGCCAAACCCAAGGTGGTCCTACTCAATTTTCAGGCTGAAAGCCATGATTTATTACTCCAGTGAACATGTCTATTTTTCTCTAGAGCCTACAGCTGTGTGAAGCATCCAGCTTCTCTCAGCTGCATCCGAAGGATTCCACTGCATTTGTTGATGTTAAAGCTTTACAGGCATCGTTTGTGTTTCTCTGAAACACAAACATTCCATGAGTCTCTCTCCAAAATGTTTTTAAGTTTATCCCGAGGCCAAATGAAGTTAGGTCGGTAGCTACTGACCTAGACTACATAAATCTGTTTTACATAATATCAAACATAACCAAAATGAAGTTATTAGAAACATAGCATGGAGGAGGCTGTGTGAATCAAATGGAAACTGGAAAACAGATGATGACATAAGCTGAAAACTGTGCACAGTCAAGTCAAGAATTCAGAAAAAGTCCATGACTCTACAATTGGCCAGCTGGGCAAACCTTGATAGTCCTTCAGCTCACTGACTGACAAAAGAGAGACAGTTAGCTCTCTCTTTTGTCAGAGAGAGAGCTCTGACGAAAGAGCTCTCTCTCTCTTGATGAAGACATCTGTCTTCATCAAGACAGAAGTGATACCACATTATAACAACAGAAAGTGAAATACACAATTATTTAAAAAATAAATAAATAAAACTTATCACAAGTCGGGGTTTCCCCCAGTGTATTTTAGGCCTGGCAGCCCATCATGCTTTATGAGCCCCACCGCCAGGCTAAGCCTTTCTCATTTATGTTTTTATGGGGGAAAAAAAATCGCTATTTGTTTTATTTATTTATTTACTTTAAACTGGATTGCAAGCGAGTTTGTTGCTCTGAGCGTTTCACTGGTGGAGCAGATTTATTCCTAAAAGATATGTTTTTAGAAGGCAGGTTTATAGTTTATGCATTGAAATCACATCGCTGGCGCCTCTGCACTGTGCCTCGTGCGCTGCAGCAGCTGGATGTCTTAAGTTTACCTAAGCGCACATCCCACGCACCTCCTTTCACTCAAAGTGGACACATGCTGACCTGTATGGATATTTACAACAACTCCTGTGAATATTTTTTTTTTTTCTATGATTTTGATCAAGGTAGGAGTTTAACTCATCATGCAGGGCCGGTCCAAGGCTGCATGATTCTTTGAGCAGAATTTGATTTAGGGGTCCCTCTTGCTGCTAAAAACATCAGCACCTCTAACAGCTTCTGTATTAGATTTAGTGAAATCTGGGAGAGGGAGAGTGGTTTAATGGACCTTACCAAGTTTCATGAAACTTGGTCCGCCCACAACTGACCTAGAAAATCCCACATGGCTGCAAGTCTCAAACAAAGCCTCGCGGCGCTTTATTTCTATGCAAACATGGGGTCTTACACTTGGACTGATAGAGTATTTCTGAGTCAATTAGGGCATCATTTCTGCCGGATTTCCACCACATATCAGCTACAACAATGTGTTTGAGCCACGCCTTGCCTCCAACATTGTGCAAGTCACAGCAAAATGCTTTCGGTCGATGAGGAAAACATACCATCAATATAGCTGTGGACAAGATCACTGATGCCTATTGTTCTTGCAAAGCTGGGTAAGTCGGGCATTCATCGTTTTATAGGTTACTTTTGAAATCAGTGGGTGATTGTTGTGGTTTGTTGGCAAATATTTGAGTGTGCCTCGGCCTGATACACTGTACTCGGTGCTAGAATGGCTAACACGAGTAACAGTTTAGTCAAAAGCATTTTCTGCTAAAATAAAATCTTTAATGTATGTGAGATACACATTGCATATTGATCTGTTTAGCTAGACTGTGTAGCTGACAGGCGTCAAGGTGTAGAATTAGTATACTGCCGTTGTGCTGTACTTAGCTAAAAGGTGTTCATGATGGATGTGTTTATTATTGATTTTTTTTTTCAGTCAGAAAGAAAGCAAATCAATAATAACACCAGCACACACTCCTTTGTTCTTGTTAATTTTACGAAGGTTGAGCTGCTCATGCGGTGGTGCACAAGCTTTGATCCTAGTAAGGCTTCTGATTTTGGAAATCTGAAAATTTCACTACCACGAATACAATCAGGATACCTGACATCACCATTACAGATACCCCTCTGGCAATGGAGAACCATTCTGTTTCGATTGTTGATGCGAAAACTTTCTGCCAGTCTGCAATGTAGCCTGACGCTACTAACGCATGTACATTAGCATATGTTTGTGAGATGGCCATGCACGTGGTAGCCCTGCTGCTACGTAGAATGGGCATCAGCCAATGAAAGGCGGCCTCTGTGGTAAGGCCCATTGGCCAACCTAAAAACAAGCAGTTTACCAATTTGTATTTGTGAACAAACAGAGCTCAAACTTAAAGATTAAACTCAGAGCATCAAATTGTTGGTGTGGTAACAAAACAATTTAACTATGAATATTGTTCTTTGAACTGCCGGTGAACCGCCGGTGGACTGCCCCAGCGAGCCGACCACCGGCCTTAGCAAGTTTTCTGGGGGAACCCCTGCAAGTGACTAGGTCACTGTGTAGATAACCATACTGGGTTATTTCTCTAAATATGGTTTCAGGCTGTTAAATGGCAGTATGTAAACTGAACTCCACTGTTCCCATGACTCTCCTATTTAATGGTAACTTATCATTGATTAATTTCCTTAGAGATTTTTTGCGCTGGATACCCAGCTGGGTATATGGGAGCAACTTGGAAAGTGAGTTTAAGAGGTAACTGTGTGCATATAAAACAAGGTGGTAGGATACCGGTGATGGTTCTAGGGACTTCCAGCTTAAGAGAAATAAGGAAATGGTCTATGAAAATAACTAGTGACAACAAAAGCTAGTATAATTGTATGAATCTATCATGTGAATGAAATTATATATATATATTGCAACAACAAAATGACAACTTTAATGCATAATCATGACAGTAACAAGAATTTAAATTAGAATACCAATAGTGACCTTGGCATAAGAAAGATTGTGTTTAAGCTTCAGTGTTGTTGTACATTGACTATATTGTGTAAAGGCCTGGTTGACTGACTGAAGATTAGATATTTGGAATCATATAATGCCATTGTGCACAGACTAAGGGCACTGTGCCGAGATTCAGGATTTTGACAGATTTAAGCTCACTGATTGACAATGACACTGTCAGTCAGTGATGACTTCGTTGATCCTTGGAGTTCTCACTCTGCTAGTTAATACTAATTTTATTGTGAGAAACCCATCAAATGAAGTTAAAACAAACTAAAATGCATGCCAATAATTCTATTATGTGCATTAAGTAAACAAAAATATATAATGAAGTATTAATGAATAAATTGGTAAGAATAGGAAAAGAAAAGGCACTGAAAAAATGAAGGATTTAGTTTGGAAACAAAAGGAGACCCTCAGCTTTCCTTCTTTGTCACTGTCCCAGAAACCTGAGCCGGTCACTAAATTAGAAGCCATCATTAAGAATGCAACACTGGAAATAAATAAATAAATTTAGTATGGTGATCAGAGGAATCAATGATGGAAGTTGACAATGCTGCTAAAAAAAAGTACACAAGAATGTTTTAGAAAGTGAGCTTTAAATAATTACTGCTGGACACAGAACTAAATCCAGTTAACATAAAGGACAGAAAACAAGAATGAATACAACTGAACTCAAAGAAATGAACAGAACTGACAATCTTTCTAGCAATAACAAACACAGGAATGGAATAAGATATGGCAAGACCTAATTGGACATAAGTTAACAACCAGAATGTGGTGAAGACAAAAACAAAAATGGCACACAAAACTCACTCAACCATTATTTTTATATTAAATTTACATTCTTTGTCAAGAGATTGCAAAAATAATTGCAAGTATGCTTGCAATTATTATTATTTTTTTATTCAAATTTTCTGCTGTACTGTAATCAGATTTTAAATTGTGAAAAAAAAGAGTTTGAGGAGTCATCAATGTTTGGCTGATGAAGTATCTCACTTATTGACTGCTTGAGAATTATTATTATTATTAATAATTTAATTATTAATAAAATATTAATTATAATCAATATAATTAAGTGAGAAGCAGGTTACACACTGAACAGAATGATCAAATCAAAAATCATGCAGCAACTGGACCATAGCATATATTTTCCTTTATTTATTTATTTATTTATTTATTTATTTATTTATTTATTTAATTTGTCCATTCCTACCTGGCCCAGGACATTGATCTCTCTTCAGTCTGGCTCTCTGGTAGGTGGTCTCCTGCAAAGCTAAACACCTGCAGTTTGTAGGAACGCTGATGACCCCAACGATTGGTTTTGTTGCTAGCAATATGAAGATAGCGAGGTACCTTGGTGTCATAACGCAGGGCAGCCTCCTGTGGAAGAGTTCCAGAAGTCTGACAGTCAAAATTCAAGATGTGACAAAAGGTATCTGCAGATTTACTAACAAACTGAGATTTACGAATGAGAACCAAAAAGATGAGTTCGGCATGCTATGGTGATTCAGCTCATCATTCAATTCATTCAGTTTGCATATGTGACAGTCATAAAGCCTTTGCCTACCAATTAATTCTAAAATCTGCCCACTGTCAGTGTTTTCTACTGAAGCTGTTCTTGTCATGATGTGTGATTTGATTGTGGACCCAAATGCAGAAAGGCAGAGACATTGGGTAAATAAAGAATGTTTAATAAAAATAATAGCAACACATTAACAAAAACAAAAAAGTGGCTCAAGGAGCGAGGGAAAGGACACGAGGAACTATGAAATAAATCTGAAACTAAAGAATAACTAGACAAAAGAAACAATTGAACTAGAGGAACAAGGGCATAAACTGGAATCATAAGGAAAGCCTGAACTGAACAAACAGAAGCAAGACTGATCTAGTCAAAGAAGGAGACTAATGAACAGAGAATAATAAACAAACCTGGAAACAACCCGGGATGTAATATTACCTCCACCCCTTCCCTCTAGCCTCTCATATTTAAATATGAGAGGCTATATTTAAATAGCCTCCGATTTTTCATGTTTTATTTTTTGTGCCTTTTTAAACCGCTGTTACTTTTAAATAACACGGAGTTTTAACCTAAAGCTAAACTCCCGGTGCACCGGGAGTTTAAAGCTCTCATATTTAAATATGAGAGGCTAGAGGCCTCTCCTATAACTTATTTAAGTTATATGTTAATAACAAAAGTCATAAATATGACAACGTGAAGGGAGCCAAAATACAGCAGTTTTCCGGGAAAAAAAGGGAGATTTGATAGCTATGTATCGTTGTCCTGGTGTCATGTCTTGTTTCTCTAGATTATTTCCTGTATGTGTTTTATTTAAGTTACATTTTTATTTCAGTTAGTCTCTTATGTTGTTGTCATGCCTGATCTTGTCTATTCATTGTTATCCTAATTTTCCTCATCTGGGTTCTGTTCTAACCATGATTATCATCCCTATGCCTCAGCCCCGTTATGTTCTAGTATCCATGTTTTGGTTTTCTTTAGCTTTCATTTGTGTTCTGGTATCCCTTAATTGTCATGTTTTATTTTTGTTTTTATGTGTTTCTGTATTCTCTGTCTAGTCTGCTTCTCCAGCTAAGTTCTTCGTATCAGCCTTCTTGGTCTTCAACAGTCTCTGTAAACAAAATTGTCCTTCAAAAAATGCTTAGTTGAGTACGAAGCACGAGACTGAAGACTTTTGTCATCCAGATTTTGGTAGAAGAAAAAAAAAAAAAAAACAATAAATCATGCAAATGGAAAATATTGAGTTTGTTCTAATTTATCATGTGAATAATTATTTTATTGTCTATTGTGATAGGACTTATCATTCCAAAAAAAAAAAAAACAGGATTCCCATTTTGAAATTATCTCCACATTTTATAGTAATGTTACTACATAATGTGGGAGAAAGAATGACAAAATCCTGCATTATTGCACAATGCATTATTATAAACATATGATGGATTCATTATTGTGGAATCCATCATATGGTGCCACAGTAATGCTATGCATCAAAAAGCAGAAGTTCTTTTAAATAAAATAAAAACCTAGAAGAATAGCAGAGGAAAATTAGGACAGACCTGTTCAGTTCGGAGCTGCTTTTCCACCAGTCGAGGCACCATTGCATATTGATCAGGCATCCAAGGCAAAGATACATTGGTAAACTCCATGTCTTTGGCCTGGAAGACATTCTCCACTCCTGAAAAGAAAAAATAAATATTACAACAAAACCCAACAAATGTGCTTCTGCATTTACTATTTTTACTTTTTAGAATTGGTTCATACAGTGGGTCAAATATGCACTGAAGATGTCAGGGTTTTGTTTTCGTAAAGACATTCCTAATAATCCACATACACAAAAAAAATCAAATCAAAGTTCTATCTAAGACTTCCACAAAGGAAGTCTTAGATAGAATATTGGAAGGATAAAGGGAAATAACTTCTGCCTCTCCTTGGGCTGCCATCTTATTGTGGTGGAGGGGTTTGAGTGCTCCAATGATCCTAGGAGCTACACTGTCGGGGGCTTCGTAGGACCTTTCTGCCATGGGGCAGAAAGGTCCTAGGTGAGGGACCAGATAAAGTACACCCCGAAGACCCCGATGATGAACAATAACTTTGGACTTGGTGTTCCCTTGTTCAGACTCTGGAGCCAGGCCTGGAGGGGAGGCACGATGGCAAGCGCCTGGTGGCTGGGCTTTTACCCATGGAGCCCGCCTGGGCTTACCCCGAAGAGGAAACATGGGTCCCCCCTCCCATGGGCCCACCACCTGTGAGAGGGGCCAAAGGAGTCGGGTGCAATGTGAGATGAATGGCAGGTGAGGGAGTGGGCCCTGGCAGTCCGATCCTCAGTTGCAGAAGCTGGCTCTTGGGACGTGGAATGTCACCTGTCTGGTGGGAAAAGAGCCGGAACTGGTGTGTGAGGTTGAGCGGTTCCGGCTAGAAATAGTTGGTCTCACCTCGATGCATGGCTCTGGTTGTGGAACCAGTCTCCTTGAGAGGGGCTGGACGTACTTCCACTCTGGAGTTGCCCGCGGTGAGAGGCGTCGGGCATGAGTGCGCATACTTGTTGCACCCCATCTCGGCGCCTGTACTGTCTTGTTCACAGGACCAGCTCTACACCCTTAGCAGGGTCCTGGAGGGTGCATGGGAGTTCGCCCAACCGGTCCACATGTGTTTTGTGGACTTGGAGAAGGCGTTCAACCGTGTCCCTCGGGGAGCGCTGTGGGGGGTTCTCGGGAGAATGGGGTACCGGGCCATTTGATACAGGCTGTCAGGTCCCTTTATGACTGGTGTCAGAGTCTGGTCCGCATTGCCGGTAATAAGTTGGGCTCGTTTCCGGTGAGAGTTGGACTCCGCCAGAGCTGCCCTTTGCCACCGATTGTGTTCATTACTTTCATTGACAGAATTTCTAGGCGCAGCCAAGGTGTTGTAGGGTTTTCTCTGTAGGGTGGCTGGGCTCTCCCTTAGAGATAGCATGAGAAGCTCAGTCATCCAGGAGGGACTCAGAGTAGAGCCACTGCTCCTTCATGTCGAGAGGAGCCAGTTGAGGTGACTCGGGTATCTGGTCAGGATGCCGCCTGGATGCCTCCCTGGTGAGGTATTGGGACATGTCCCACCGGGAGGAGGCCCTGGGGAAGACCCAGAACATGCTGGAGGGACTATGTCTCTCGGCTAGCCTGGGTACGCCTTGGGGTTCCCCCGGCAGAGCTGGAAGAAGTGGCTGTGGAGAGGGAAGTCTGGGCCTCCCTTCTGAACCTCCCCCCGCGATGGATGGATGGATGGATGGATGGATGGATGGATGGATGGATGGATGGATGGATGGATGGATGGATGGATGGATAATTATATAATTATATGTTATTGGAAGATTAATATCTGAACACCAACTATAAAGTCTTAAAAAATGAAAACATAAAAAAAAAAAAAAAGAAAAACTTAAGCAGTACTAAGCCTGGTGGGGGCACAACCTTGTGGCTCACCAGGCTGGCAGAAACCCTAATACTGAAAATATGCAGATGTACTTATTCAAGTCTAAGTAGAGGAGTAGGTAGTTCCCCCAGGTGACCAAAGAAAAAAATAACATGCAGAAGTTAATCAGACTGGAAGAAGTGCTGAACCTTCAACTCAAATGTTTCCTGTTGACATATTCCAGCATTGAGAATGTGGTATAGTGGATCATCAATTCAGCTTCACAGAACACGCTCTTTACTGTGTTATGTTCTCTATTTAGTTTAGAGTGACTCTTTTTTTTGACACTTTTTGTCTCTTAAATGTAAAGCTGGGCTCATTATTAAACAATGAGCCCATTTCATTGTTTAATACACAACATCTACATCCAAGTTCATTGGATGTAGATGTTGTGTACAATGATATTGTGATAATGAATTAGTTATATATTGTGCAGCACAGACCAGAAGCTTTGAACTGCTCACAAAGCACAACCTCCACAAATGGAAAGAGAATGCAAAACTGCAAACTTAAAATGACTGGCAATGACGAGCATGAAAGTGGGGAAAAAAGAGGATGGCAGGGAGGGCTGGGTCAGTATTATAAAAAATTATTTTCATCTACATATCATGTCATAATGGCATTCTCTCATCAAAAATATACCCACTGTGTTATGTTGTAGGATATAATGCTGATCAATTTGACTTTATTAATATTAGGTTTATGTATTTATTTTTACAACCTGCATGTGCATGTTTACTTAATTTGATTTAACTTGTGCAAAAGACAAAGTAATTAAATAGTCTTTGTATTAGATATATGTCAGACAGTTGCATTACCCACAATACAATCAATACAAGTGAGATTTGGTCTTCTGGGATTTGGTCTTCCATAGAGCACCTTCACCCCACATTTTCACCCAATTATTTTACAGAATAGGAGTGTACATCTAGGTTTGGAATTGTGGCATGCCAAAGTGGAAAATGTTTGAGTGGTAAAAATACAATAGATATTCCATTTATAGAGATGGAATCTAACAGATGTAAAGTTAGAGGAAACAGTAAAATGAGTTATAGCATAATTTGGTTTATGTCAGTTTTACAACTGTATATAGGACAGTAATGATTTTACCCTTTAATCACAACACATGACGGCTTGGTGGCATAGAAAGTTCAATTATTTGTGCCCAATAACATGAATGAAATAAAAGGGGTATTGTATATAGGAGGAAAATCTATTAACTTAATCACCCTGTAATTCATTGATCAATGGAATCCAGACAGAATTATCTTTTTCATTGACAAAACTTTTAGGTCAGACATTTGTTTTACAAACAATTACCATGGTAAATTATTTTTTTTAAATTAGCCTGGCTTTAATTATTTACCTCTGGGATCAATCAAAAAGTTAATATTTTTTTTCAATTGAATTAATTTGAATTTTAAAAAACTGTATGGAGAATAATTTTTTCCTACCTAATAAGAAAAACTATTTATTCATATATCCAAATGTTGCACATGCAAAGAGAATAGCTAACAGAGCACTAATTCCCAGGCCACTTAGACATTAATAATATGATGCTTACCTGCCACATCTAGGTCCACCTTGAAGTTGATGAAGTGTGTGTGGATGTTCCCGAGGACTTGCTCTGCCACTTGGTGTCCGTACTTCAGATTACCGTTGACCAGGTAGGAAGATGAGATGTAGCCAGTTGCGTGCACTTTGGCTTCTACTGATCCACTTTGATAAAAGATGAAATCCCACATATAGTCATAGTTTCCTATAGCTGTTATTGTTCTGAAGACTAAAGCGCTATTTACCATCCCACCATAACTGTTGTGGAAAAAATCAGCGAAGTGTCTTCTTAGGGGCTGACCCATGTTGTGCTCAAAGATGCATATGGAATTCCTGAACCTGACTGGAACTGGGACATCGATGTAGCGGTATGTGTCAACATAGTCAGCATTATAAGGACAGTCGACACCACGGACTAGTTCATGTGCGAAGCGCCCAATCCCTATGCTTGAATCCAAAAACTTTGTAAGAATCATCCCTGGTGTCACTGAACCGTACACCGACATCGCCTCCTGCACGCTTATTTCATAGGCGATTCTTTCACCATTAAACCTCACATCAAACACTCTCATACCTGTGAGAGAACTAAGTCCAAAAGCAAAGCTCCAGTCTAGGTACAAGACGTGGTTGTCCTGAATACTGTAGCGCTTTCCCTCTGCATAAAACTGCTGCGGTGGGATCTGCTGCGGCTTTTTTCTAGGCTTGAGAGAGCCGTAGTCAGGAGATTGCTTGTAGACAATTTTTTTCACATTCCCTTTATCATATTGTGTCTTGAGCTCTTCCACTGTGTTAAAATATTCCCCGTTGTAAAGCAGCTTCTCCAGTTTCCACTGGGATGCGTTTGTGCTCTTGTGGTTCAGCAGCACCTCAAAGCCCACCGGGTGGATGTACATGCCACTCATGTCTCTGAAGAAGGAAACCCAAGTCTTTCTGTCTCCTGACTGAACCCCACGGGGCATTTGTTCAAAGGCATTCAAGCGTTTTTCCCCATCCACACCAAAACTCTCTTTCATGAGTTTCTTTAACTTAGAAAAGACCTCAGTGTCAAAAAATTTAAACATTAAAGCGTACTCCCCAATAGTAACCAGACGCGTGGTGATGGGTAATTCCATTTTGTATCTTTCGTTCGTTACATCTCTGTGGTATGCCGGATTGGGGAGAGGCCCCACCACATATTCCTTGATGTGGCCCTTCGTGCCATAGAAGACCACCACTGTTGCTTCTCTCACTGGCTTTTTGCCTTTCCCGTCTAAGTACGTCACAGCCTCCGATTTCTTTGGTAGTGCGAGATCAATTAGAAATAAAAAGTTTTCCGACGGCATGGTGGTCTGTCTGGTGGAGATATTCAGCTCCCTCTGTTTAAGCATGTACTGCTGGACTTGCAAGTACTCCTCTTGAGTGAGATCAGCAAACACCAGGCTATGGTCATCGTGTCTACCTTTCAGCTGATGGACATGCTGACCCGAACATTTGGGCTTCCTACCTGAGTGGATGCCTATGAGGACGATGTTGAGAATGATCGAGAACAGTCCAAAAAGTATGAGCGCCCATTTTATGAGTGAGTTCATCCTCCGCTCTACCATTACACACAGTGTGGAGAAAAGACAGGCAAGAATTCTGAAGGGGAGGAGGGCTGTGGTAGTTAAATAGTGTGGGGAAGGGGAGGCGTGTCTCGAAATGTAACCCATCCCTCTCTACATGGACCCTTATACTCTTGACACTCCTTTTTCTTGGAATGCCTTCTCTCTCTCTCTCTCTCTCTCTCTCTCTAATCGATAGATAGATAGATAGATAGATAGATAGATAGATAGATAGATAGAT
>VMRN01000227.1:121084-181788 GCA_010277015.1 Poeciliopsis turrubarensis
ATAATAATAATAATAATAATAATAATAATAATAATAATAATAATAATGTAGAAATGTAAACTTAAATTACACAGCAGAAAGACACATTCTATAAAATAATCTAAATTAGTTTTGTAATCTTGCCCAACTTTTCCACAGCAAAATATTCTAGAACTCTATTTTAAAATTACTGTTTATGTTTCTATTTAACACTAACAGTGCACAAACTTTAAATCTCTTTCAAATCGCAGTCCAGCATTGGAACTAAGATACATATACATCGCAGAACAAACATTAAAATAATCTCTGTGACATTTAACTTTAGTGACAAAGAGAGCGGAGTGGACTACCCAAAATGAAATAAAGTAGATTGTTCTGTTAACTTTCCTTTACATTTAAGATGCATCATTAACAGTCACAAATTAATATAATTCTGATGTTCAATTAATATACATGCCTGCCTATCACTGTACAAGTACTTCTTGTCAACAACAAGGCTTCATATAGAGTCCAAACAAAATAAAACCAAATTGTGCTTGCTTGTTCTTTAGAAATACCATTAATTGGTGTACTTATTTGATCATGATTATGATCGACTTTCAAGCATTTTTGTTGACTCACAATCAGTAATATCTTGAATGATTAGACATCTAAGTAAAACTTTTATGTAGACAATATCACAAAGATGTTGGATGTAATTGTACCATTTTCTTTGCAAAGCACGAACAGCAGCTCTGCTGCACAGTCCTTAACATCAGTGTCAACATGTGTCATCAGACGGACTAGCTGGCCTCTGAGTGTACTGTCCTGCTCAGGCCGAACAGCAACGTCCTTCAGAGGAGGTAATATCTGAGACAAAAGGTTATGACAGAAAAAAATACAGCTCTGATTCAAATGTCAATACTGTACCACCAATGAACGTCCTACAAAGCTATATGTTCAAAACTTTGTTCACAACAAATAAGCATTCGAAAATATTCAGAAAATTAATAATATCCTATTCAGGAGCGATGTAGTGCACTACCTTCCTTCTCAAGGCAGTGCTTTTCTCTCATTTGCATTGCTATGTTAAGGCCCCAATGAACTCAAATACTTAACATAGCTGTAAGGCTAATTTTGGCATGAGGCCGATGACTGGCATGTAGAGCGAGTAGCATATTTGCTTATGATAGTCACTAACAGTGACTTAATCAGTGACTTAATCAAGTCAGTATGCAAAATGTATAAGCTAAAATAAATCAAAATGCTAAGTTTAGCTTAAATGCTGTCAGTAGCTAGCATGTTGACCTATTAGCATGTTGACGCTACAATGAAAATGTGTTCTATCATAAGCATGGGAGTCTTTGTTCTAAGCCAATATCCCATTCTAGCCATTTGTCAGCTTCAAATGTCGAGCATAGGTAAGGAATAATGAGGCTTTTATTTTTAAAGTTTTCAGTAAGCTTCATTTTAAAATGCCATACTAATGCCATGTGTAACAGTGGTTGGGTTAAACCAGTCATATAAAGCCCCAAACAACAATAGCCTGCTTTGAAAAAAATTAAGGCTTTTATTTTGTAGGGTGTGTGATGCTCTTATTTTGACAGCTCAATGTGGTTGTCAGTTAAGGGGCATCAAGTTTCATGAGTCACATATTCTTCTCATGCTCTTCTGCCATCTTGCCTGCAGTAAGTATTCAGTCAAGGTGACATTTCTGTAGGTCTGACCATTACTACTGCCTTCCTCAGTAGTAAGTGTTAGAACTACAGAGTGAGAAAGAATCCAGAAACTGTTGAAAGGCCATTTGTCGTCTTCAATAGTACTGTGATTCATATCTGTATTTACTTGGGTTATTTTTATGTGGTAGTATGTTTAAGAATCTGGAACATTCAGAGGTGATAAAAAAAAGACAACATAGAAGAGAGATAGAATAAGGAAGTGCAGTCAAAGAAAAAGAAAAATGTTACCTTTTGCCTTAAATAGTGACGCGTTTCCCTGTGAAACCGAGAACTCTCTGTCAATAAACTTAGAACAGGAGTCAGCTTCTCTTTCAGCTTCTGACCCTGAGAAAAAAATATGTTTGATTGTTTTCAAAAGCGTATCCATCATAAAGAGCAGATTGAGTCCATTCTATGTCCATGCCATCCACAGCTAAGCGGTACTATTGCAGGCAGTTCATGGATAATCCAGGACCTGGATTAAAGAGACTGGATGTTCCAGGTATTGAATGTTGTGATACAGTCAATCACAACAGAGTGGAAGTGAGCAGGTGGAGGAGATTCATGAAAAGTGCACAGGCACTATACAAGGGAGTTTGATTAGCCACATTATGGGTTAGTAATAGTAATAGTAATTGTTAAGTATGAGAGCAGATGGTTTTACAATTACCAAACCATCTGAAGACACCACACCAGAGAAATTTGTGCCTCAAATGGAGCAGCAACTGCAAGGCATTGATCAGCTGAAATAATGCTGTCATCAACTAATCATTCTCCCTATCCTGCTGTTAACTTTTTACTTTTCACTAAAATAGCAAGTACTGATGGAGCAACGCTTCTGTTTCTTTTTTGTGTCTTTATCTTCTCAAACCCTCAGCCAGTGGTCAAATGGAGGCTTGAACTGAGCCAGGTTGTTGTTCTCCTGGACGTTTCTTCTTTTGATTTAATTCTTCTAATGGAGAGTTTTTCTCTCCCCTGTCGTAACTTACATGCTCAGTCTAGGTTATTGCTGCAAAGTCAATGACAGAATGCAAGCAATTGTTGGTACGTTCTCGTCCAGGAGGAATAAATGCAGGAAGTCACTGACACGACACAATCTGCTGTGTCTTTTCAGTAAAAGAGTAAAACTTTTCAATTTTTCAGATTGGAAACATTTTAAACTAACTTGAATACTGAATTCAACATCATGCGCCGTTTGATAACTAGAGTTATTCGTTGAAGAAATTGTATTGGGAAAAAAAGCAGACATTTTAAGTGCAAACACTACAAAGGTATGAGCTTTGTAGTCTTCATACTACAAAGTTGGCATTGTTCTACAGAACAATGTTCTACAGAACAATGCCAATTGTTCTATAGATGGATTTCTACCTATGACAGCACGTTTACTTGCCCTGTTCAGTCGTCTGTCCATGAAGAGTAGCAATGCGTGTACACAGTCCATGTTGACACCTTCATACTTATGAGACGCCTGCCCCACAGGGACAGCCAGCAGGACGTCCAGGCAGGTCAGGGGCAGAGCTGACAGGATGTTTACTGTATGTCTGAGGGGAAAATACTTTATGAATGTCCTTCAACTATTCTTAGTTCATTTTTCTCAAGCATATCTGTTATATATAACAAGGAAATGCTGGGTTAACGATAACTGTCTGACCCTTGTAGTTCTTCCATTGTGTCTGCTCCATCACATGACAGCAGCAGACAGTGGCGTAAGACAGCTGCCAGGCGGCGATATAAAGCAGCTTCCTCCTGTGAAAACATCCTTCAGATTTTATTTGTGACAAAATAAAATTTGGATGTCACGTTTCACCACAAAAAATAATCCTCCAAAGGCATGGGCACATGAAGCACTCTGACAATCCTTATTATGATTGCTGCGTTAGCTCATTTTATTTCATTTGGTTAATCCATTCCACCCTAAAATGTTTTACTGGCTTGGTCTGACCAACTCTATGAAAACTTTCTGAGGACCCCCTGCCTAACTATGGAGACGTTTGCCTACAACTCATGGCTTTGTGTTTTTACCTCGTCAGGTTCCTGCCTGTAGAACCTGTGAGCAACGTTGAAGATGGTCTTGAGAATCTCAATAACATCCTGGGACATCTCCTTCGAGACAGGAGGGGAAGTGCTGTCAGTGATCAGCTGATTTCCGTCGGCCCATCTCAAGACCAGGCACTGCTCCAAGGCTGAGGTCAGAACCAACACCCCACGCTCCTGAGCAAAGCAAAGCACTGAGTTCTATGAACTGTGTTAAGCAGCTTCTGAAGCATTAGTTGTAATAAAAAGATTTAATGTTTGTAAAAGGATTCACACCCTTTGAACCGTTTGCATTTTGTCACCATATAGCCACATAATTCAATGTGTTGAATTTGGATTTGATGTGACAGACCAACACAAAGTCGTACATAACTGGAATATGTTTGGGCCTCGTGGCGCCTTCTCTGATTGAATATTTCTTTGCCCAGCCTTCACAAAACATTTATCCTCAGATGATGTTTACTACTTATTCAACTTCTAAATGTAACCGGTTAGCCTGGAGTTCATTTATGGGTCTTTAAGTAAAAGTGTCTAAACAGAAATTGATAATTGAAATCAAGGTCAACTGATTTAGTAATCAATTAATTGTTAACTGGGGTGTTAACAATTAACGGAAAGAGACATTTTCTGAAAGAACATTATCAGAGTAGTAATTAACTCAAACATATCCAAAAAGCTATATATATTTTGCATTAAAGTTACAGAAAACACTTTTTTTCAACCAAAATTCTTCAAATGGTATAGTTTCAGCTTCTCCTAGTTTTAAGGGCTTTTCATATGTAGTTACTAGAATTATATAATTAGCTGCTGATGCATCCTTTACTACACGTGTTCAAACATTCACTTTAGGAATGAATTATTTTTTAATTGCATTTTTTTATATATTTCTAATATTGCGTAAAAATGGCTTAGTCTTTTCATTCTGTAGCTAGTTAAATGAACAATCTGGAAAATGTGCCAGTTTTTCTATCATATCAATCATCAAAATAATAAAGAGAAGAATCAATTATTACAACAATTGTTAGCTGCAGCTCTAAACAGGAATGCACCACACACACATCTCAGAATTTTATACAGAAGTTGTGTTTATGTTTTTATTCCTTCTATGTCACCATTATCACATCCTGAAATTTGTAGTTGTGACAGGGGGAACATAATGGATGGTGGGAATACTTTTGCAAATTAATTTCTATAAGTGAATTTTTGCATACTCAACGTTCCACAAAACACAAAGGTTTAGTTCAGAGTAAACGACTTGGTACTTGTATAGCAATTTATCAAGTCCATAGGACCCCAAGGTGCTTTATACTCCTGCCCATGGACAAGCAACCATGCACTGGCGCCACAGGGCTCTCTGACCCCCACAGGGCAACTCTGACCTGTGGGGGCCAGGTGAGGCTGGTGAAGTGTCTTACCCAAGGGGACCAAACAGCAATCTGCCAATTGGTAAGATGAGATGGGCAAACTCGTATCAACTTCATCACCTTCATTGCCCCAGAGTAATGGTTGAGATTAGGAGTAGACTGAGACAAACTTCAGATGAAGCTATTAATGACAGTGAGAGGGTGAGGAGTGTTTACCTGCTGCAGCTGCAGCCTGAGCTCAGGCCTCAGGGCTGTTAGTAAGAAGAGAAGCCTCAGTTTGTAAAACTGGCCAGTGGGGGGTGCCCCACTCCAGATTCCCTGCTTCAGACTCTCCCATAATCCCTGTAGAAGCCTTCCCATGGAGACAGACATGAAGATTTTAGTGAGACAAGGGATTGCTAAGCAGCTGTAAAGCACCAGCCATTAAACCTTCAGAGCGTCTAAGCTTTCAGTAGAACATGTATGAATAGCACTTTGGTGCTCCTCAAAATGCAGAAATGACGAGCCAGTATGCATAGACTGGGATAGTGGATGGATCACAAAGAGGCTGTGTGTGGTAACCCTCATTTAAATACAACCACACATGATTAGTAGATGCATAGCTTTTGTGAAGAAAAATATAGCAATGGTATCTCCTGATAGCGAACCATGGATGTCAAAATTGTTGAAATATCTGTTGAACAAAAAGGCATTTAGTGAAGGAAACCTCACAGAGTTGAAAGGGAAATTAAGAATTAAATGAAAATTAGTTACAAGGAAAAGCTGGAAAAAGGCCGTGCAAATAATATATTAGGCCCAGTTTAGAACAGTTTAAAACAATTGTTGCATCAGAGATCAAGTGCAACAGAACTGTAGTTCTTCCTGGTTTTAATGCTGATGTCTGATGTAAATGAGATCAATATGTTTTACCCTAGGTTTGATTCTTCTCATTTTAGAAATGAGAGCTAGATTCTGAAAAACAAACTTCTTTGCTCTGGTCATATTCCTTTTGATATTGTGTTTGTGTCTGAATCATTTACACACTGCAAGGTTGGAAAAAACCCAGGTTCAAACTGTGTTTGAAATGTTTTTGCCAAGAAAGCATAAGCTGAATGTGTCTCTTTCTGCAAGTAAAGAATTATTTTCAGTTTTCTTGAGTTACTCGAGGCTGAGAATCAGATGGCTGATTTTATACACTATTAAAACTACGTCACATAAATGTTTACACTACAGGGCAGTTTCTCCTGTTTGAGTCTGGAAGGAGGAGAGCGGTCAACCACTCTCCTCGTGTGGAACAGTTGGCTCCCATTTCGTATCAAATCTTCCAGATGTCACATAACCAACAGAAGGTGTCAAGGTGCTGGAAGCAGTCCATCGTGATACCTGTGGCAAAGACTAGCCAACCAAAAGTTCTTAAAAAGTTTAAACCTGTTGCACTGACTTCCCTTGTGATTAAATCCTTTGAAAAACTGGTAAAGAGAGATTTCCTTATTCAGACTTATCACCTTTGCTTGTCTATAGAGCTGGTCATGGAGTTGAGGATGACACTGAAACTTCACTAAACTGTGTTTTAAACATCTTGAAGGTAACAGAAATTGTGATAAGTTACGATTTTAGACTTCTCATCGGGCTTTAATAAAATCTATCTTCACATTCTGATCAACAAACTTCTTAACTTTCACCTAGATATCAAGATGATATCATTTAATTGGAGAGATTGTGTAAAGAAGAATGGTAAATGATTTTGTCGGCTCCAATAATCTCTCATTTTGTGTCAAAACTAACCGAAGTTTTGAACTTTGACATAGTACAGAAACAATGAGACAACTTTGAAATTATCACCTCAGTGCACTGGCTCTCTCCCGGGCCTGGGGACTGTTGTAGATTATATTACACAAGACTTTTATGGCCTCCTTCTTGCACACCTCTCCATCATCCACTTTCCCGTCTTCCTCACTGTCATCTTCCCGGGCGTCTTTCTTCCCAGGAGCAAGCACAAAGTGCCCTACATTCCCTCGCCGGTTAAAGGAGTGACACTCTGAAAAAGAAACTGCACACCTCTGATCGGAATCTGCTGCTCCATGAGATCCACTTGCTTCTTTTACATGGATCTGTGTTTGTGTTCTGTCACACTGATCTGGAATTTTGGTCTTGTCCTGCTGCTGGCTGGGCTGCAGAAGATTGATACCTCCCAGGTGTGTCAAGGTGAGAAGGGCGCTATCAGTGACCATTGGTCCCAGAGCTCTACGGTCACGAGAGAGGATTCGCAGAGTATGCAGACAAGCTCGTAGCACTGTAGGCTGCAACTGACCACCAACAAAGCACAGCAGGGCTGCAGCCAGATCCTGCAGGAAAAAATATTATGGTGAAATCTAAGAATTCAGTCTCAGCACAAATCAACAACATGGGCATTTAAGGAGTCTTATGTTTATTACATGCACTGAAGCATCATAGATTCAATTCAAATTCAAAAATACTTCATTAATCTCAAAGGAAAATTAAATAAGAATTTTGATTCTTCAAAGACTTGTGATGGCTGTTGATCTCATGTAGCAGTCTGTACTGCACTGAAACTGAAGATGCCTCTCACTGAAGATGCTCTGTCTTTTCAACATAGTCTCATGAAGAGGATGGTCAGAGATGTCCATAATTTTCTTGATCCCATGAGGAATCCTTCTTTGAATAATCATCTCCAGAGATAAATATGATTAAACAAATGATCATAATTAAACAGATCAATGACAGATCAAACAGCTAATTCTGCTGTAAAATATGAATGGAGGTTCTGGGAAGTCCAGAGGATACAGGAGAACAAATACACCACATGAGTTTACTGGCCTACCTCTCTGAGAAGAAGATTCGGCATCTCGTCATCTGAGTCAATGTCCGAATCAGAGTTTGAAGCACAGTCCCTTATTTTGTTCTTTCTGAACTGATGAACCAAGACATGGAATTAGTAACACTGCAGATAACATCAGTAATAATGGATCACACTGCTATATTGCGTTCATGCAGTATTTGTACTGTTTATTTATATGGGTGTTCCTCAGAAAAGACGTAAAATCCAACATCACCCCCCACTGGATTTCTTCATATGTTCCGTCCTGTTTAGTCTTACTGGCCTTGTCTATGTGGGTTACTTCACACACAGAACATAATTCAGCATTGAGATACACTTTTTAAAAATCTGTTTCACCAATTATAGATCTTTGGTTCCAGTGTTCAACACTAAGCTGGCCACCAATGACTTTCTCTCAGGTCAGTGGTTTTCATTCCTTCTTTGGACTTTTATTGGTAGGCCATAAGACACTGAAAAAGTGCTGCAGTTGCAAAGATGCATTGACTCTGTTGATTAGCCATGGCAACACAAAGGTCTATTTTCAATACCTCAAACTTTAAGGCCAGAATGGTCCCCTCCCTACTGTCTAATATCTGTAGAAACTTAAAGGGAATGCAGATAAGCAGAGGCACATTAATGTCATATTAATGAATGTGCATCACTCAACACAACAGATGTTACACATGTTCTACTGATGTGTAAAGAGATAGAACATATTACTGGACTTCAGCCATGGGTAGTTTTATTAGAGGTATTAATAGTTTTGTCAAGATCATGTTGAGAAAGGATTGCTGGATTTCATATGTTGAGAGGATTGTTACTGACCAGATACTGCAGGTGTGGGCTATTTAATAATAGGGATATATTTTGTGCTCCCAATAGATATCAACATTTACAGAACTTTTTATGTTTATGAGTCTGGTTTCAGTGTTACATATTATTGCTTTCGCATTTCCCTACTATGTTTTTCTGTCTTGTTGTCTGACAGTGTGTGGCCAACACTGGGTCAATAAGACTGACAGCTGTCACAATTAATTAAACTGTCATTCATCAAATAGTAATAGTGACCAGGTTTCAATTGTGGGGTAGAGCCTAACCCAATCCTAACCCAAAGAGCATGCCACAGTGGTGTAAGAAGTAGGACACCACTTCTATGTCTTTCACAGTGCACTGGTGTGTAAAATAAGCATTTGAGCTACTTTTGATTTATTAGCCATGATTAGTATGTTGAATAGATGAAGTCAATGTAACACAACATGCTAGTGATACCCCACCTGCCACTGGCAGCTTTTAGGCTAACATTAGCATTTTAGCTAATTTTAGCTTATACACTAGTTGTAACATACTGAACTATGTTCATGTTAGTCAATGTTCTAGTGATTCTCCACATGCTAGTAATATTATTTTAGCAAAGCTTAGCATTGAAATTTTTAGCAGTAGAACACTGGGTTCCAACCGACAGGCACACTTTGGCAGGCCCGGTTTAAATTTCTTTAAAATTTTCTAGTTCTATTCTAGTCTTGTGCAGGATTCTTGTGCGTCTTAAGCCTGTAATTTGGTGAGCACTCATGACCAGTCTTTAAGTTAAACAAATATTTGTTTGCATTTTGGCTCTCCCTCGCCTCTGCCTTCACCAATCCTGACACTTTATATGTGATCAGGAGCCCACTATTCCATAGGTTAAAAGAGTTATTTGTTTGTTATTTGTATATTGTATTATATGTTATGTGTTAATGTTATGAGTTGCATATGCAACATTGTTCACATCATGTCCCCCTTGTGGGGATGGAAAAAAGTTCAGGCTCAGGATTTTTTTTCCACTATCAGCCCTGAACCAAATCCACCAAAATAATTAATTTCTATTAGAACAAAGTCTTCTGCACAAGCTGAAACATACTATGAAAGTGAAGGTCAACACAAGGTAATATGATGAGTCATGAGGTATCTAAACAGCTTTGGAACACATGATTAATCGCTTTTGGAGGACACCCATCCTGGATGTGACTAAACAATTTAAGCATCTTTTCAGATTAATGTAAGACGGTGTGAACTCATTGTCAGCACCCCTCTGTGTGGGTGATTTATTTACCTCTTCCAGTCGTTGTTGCTACAGACAGGTGGTCCGAGAATGAACAGCAACAGAAGTATGAAAAAAAAAATTATAAGTGTAAGATTTAAAAAGAACAGACAAAAACAAAGAAGTGGTGACATTCTACTATTGACATTTTGGACTTGGCTAGTGTCTGGTCATAAAAATGTGGATTCCTGTTTCGCAATGAAAAAGATGTCCAAAAATAGATTCAAAGAGATTATGACATTTATCCATTTTGATAAGAAGTAAAGTCAACATGCCTGACTGTGTGATGACTTCATCAAACAGCAGGTGGTGCTGTTCTCAACAACTCCGGTACTGCACATGTACATATTCTTAAAACAGTGGCCATGGATGTGGACATTATTGATGACCGAAGGCAAAGCCGAAGTTTGTCCAGTATTACAATGACAAAAATAAAGTATAAACATTCTCAATCAGATGACAAGAAAATGCTTAGTGGGCTGCACATGGAGGTTGCTCATTGTCTTGTTTTATAGCAACCATTCTCTGTTCCAGACGTTCTGCTGCAGGGAGATGATTGAGGTTAGAAAGTCATGAAGGCCGATGGAACATGATGGAAATTTAAGCCATCAAGACTCAAAAGTGTAGCAAGCTCAAAAAGGAGGCAGTGCCAGGTGTAGAGACTCTGCACTCAGAAGAAAACCTCTGGCATCTGCAACAGATTCCACAAAGCTGTGAGTGGGAGCTGGTGGGATTGGGGGTGTTGGTTCTGGTTCCAGTTGGTTCTTGGGACTTGTTGTCCATCACTCGTCTTGGGCTCCATGGGGGTTGGTGGTTCTGCTGCTATTTGCTCTGGGATAAATGTGCCAGAGTCTCCCTTCCTTGGAGGATCTCGGTGAACAAGGGTTCATGTTGGGCAGTGGGGGAGTTGGTTCCCTTGGAGGGCTTTTTTGGATTACAATTCCAGGTTTTGGTCCCTGGTCTGCTGGTTTGAAGGATATTTGTGGGAAGACGGTCAGGAGTGTGGCTCCACTCTGTAGGTGGGGCGTTTCTTAACTTTATATGTGAATATTTTTACAAGATGATTCACAGACTCAGACATTTGTTTACTGACCTTTTTTCTCTCTTGTACCTCAGTATTGAAAAAGAAGCACTCTGCGTACTGTGGAGAGATAAAAAAAAAAAGAAAAAATGGAGGACTGAATGTTTTACAAAGATCAGCATCATTTGATTAAGACAAAAACTTAAAGCAAATGACATACTGAAAAAATATTACAGTTATGACAGCAAGACAATAATCTCAGTGTTAATAAAAACATGGTAAAATTATAAGTGGGTGACATTTCTATGTTGCTTTATCAAGTCAAAGGAGTTCAAATCTCTTCAAACTCCAATCGGTCATTCACCCGATCACACATTGATGATGTGAGCTACATTATTCCCACGGCTGCTGTGGGGCAGACTGACAGAGGGATGACTGCCATTCAGCTGCCCTCACCGAGCCCTATGACTAACCAAGGTAACAATGACAGAAATGCACAGGTGGGGGTTCAAACCACCGTTCACAGGATGAAGAGCTGGTGCATGTATTCATTCACTTCACAATAGACCAAAATTATCTTGATATTTGGTAGTAGAATGGCTGTTAAAACAGCAGGAGAGGAGCAGAGAAAGCTAAGCGATGAATGCTTCAACATGTTTCCGGGCAATATGAAGCCTGAGACGGAGCCTTCCAACTTGGTGATCCTGCAGACATTTCAAACATTCCTCTAGGCATTGACACCCATTCTCATCGTGTCTTGCACATTGTTTCCATGGTTACAAAAGAAGGAAAATGTCTCATGCCAAATTGAGGCAGTTGTCATGGAAACCATCAGTAACCTGGGTATTGTAGCTGTCCAGTAAGAGGTGGACGGCGTCCTGGTCTCCAAGACTGATGCTCTGGATGATCTTCTCCATGTCTGGCGCCATGCCTGAGTGTCTGTTGCAGAAATATTCAAACTTATTTCCTGTGATAAAGAATCAATTCTAAAGTAATCACTTTATTTAAGTGTCTTTATGTATGAACTTACATAAAAGCTCAGCAATAATAAAAGTAATTTTTACATAAGTGTTTTTTCAAACTTTTTCACGCTGAGGGTCACTTAACCCATCAAACAAACTAACTTGAAATTGCTAGGCAACAACACATCTTAATGTATACAAACTTAAATGAAAATATTAGCATCTTAACACACTTTTTGTTTTCTTTGTTCATCCATGCTGTTTTGTAAATGGGAACGGCCAAGTCGACCTGGGTTATTTAAAGATTCTGAAAGTGTGGATTTTGAACTTTTCCAATGATGTCAAACACATGAAAATCAAAAAAGAAGCTGTTCTTTACTACCAAGTGTGTGTACATTTGTAGCATTTTAGGGCTATTTGCACAATAATAGAAAAAAATAGACTTTAGTTGCTCTGACAGAAACAAAAGTAATTTCTGCACTATTAAATGTAAAGTTATCCAACAATTTCTATCAATTGTATTTATTTATTGCATTTAATTAAATCATTTTTAATTAAATAAAAAGAAAGCTGTTGACAGGTGAACAGAGCCATATAAGCAGGCAAAGTCATACGAACAAAGAACAGTTCTCATTAACTGAGACTGGAGACTATTCAAAAGAATTGACTTGCTCACACATCAGAGGTATGACTTCTTCTTCTGATTATATAAGTGGTCCTGGTGTTTTCTTTCCACCGATATCGTCAGCTTTTTTATTGTGTGACCTGGTCTTAAGCCATCTATCCAATATTATTTTTAAACATAATCCTTTTAAACATAATCCTTTGGTAAGCTAATTGTAAGCATCGCACTTTGAGTTCACATCACGGCAAATAAACGCTTGTTTACATGAAGTACTTGCGGACTACTATAGAGCGCCTGCGGACCTATAGCCAGGGGATCACAATTTGAGAAAGATTGTTCTACATAATATTGACAGCAATAAATGACCAATAGAAAGCAAATGATAATGTGGTCTCTGCAGTTGCAAGTATTTAGCCATCAAACTGCTATTAAAGCTAATTCATGTGAATTGAAGCACTACTTTCAAATACTTTAAAGTAGATCATAAGAAATAATTCTAAGTAACATTCAGGGCACTATTGTCTATGAACTATTGCACTTACCAGTTGGTGTAATAACCCACTCACACTGTCCAAGGCAGTGTCTCTGTCCTCCAAATACAATAGTGTCTGTAAGCTTAATGTCCTTCCTCCTCTGGACATCTCTCCTCCTCTTCACCCACTAATCCTTGGATAGACTCACAGCCCCCCCTCCACCCCACCCAGCCCCAGAGCACTATGTCATATCATCTGCTCTACATTTTAACAGGATGGAGAATTAAGAGTTACATTTAGACATATGCTCAATTATAGACATAGACAAAGATAAAACTCCCCAGCTTCAAGTATCCACCATTCTTATAACAAATTACTGTGTCCATTTAAACTAGATAATTTCTTGAACCAAACAGTTTTTAAACTTGTACTAAATAGCTCATAATTATTTTTTACTTCGTTTTTTTTAACTGTTACTATGTTGTGACAGTATAACGTAAGATATTCTGAAAAATAAAATAAAAAGTGCTCCTCTCCCCCCTCCCTGTGGTCTTACTACAGGGAGAGTAGCAGCAGTGCTGTTCTTCAGAAACAACCAATCAGCACCTTGAGCAAAGGTCTTGGTGGGTCTTCACGCTGTCAATTAGCTAATGCATACAGTGCTCAGGATTGCCAGTTTGCTAATAGCAAACAAACGTATACAGCTACAGGAGAACTATTTATCTGCCATTATTGTTGGGCATGCAAGGAGGCGGAGGCACAATTTTTTTTTTTTTTTTAATGCTGTATCTGTTATACCGCCATGACATATTGACAGTTTTAACAAGTTTGTTAAATAAAAAACTATTTTTAGCTACTGCAGTCTGTAGAACTTAAGGTCTCATATGGCTCTGACGTCGGCAGGATTGATGCCAGGACCGTACAGGAAGCTTCATGTTAGCCTGCTTTATCCACTAAAACCATTTCTGAAGAGTGTTTAAAATCACTGTCCATCTGCCCAAGTTTCAAATATTTTAGTTGTTTATTTGCACTGAATTTAAGGAGTTTGGAGATTGTCTTTTTCTTCTATATTCTGTCCACCTTGTGCAGTCCACCTCCACCACTGGCAGTGAAGTAGTGGTGAGGAATAAATCAGTCTAACTTTAAGCTTCTGGAATGTCTCCAATCTCTAAGGACTGTCTAAAAGCTTTGTGTGTGCCAGCAAAATGACCAACCGCATTGACCTTACTTTATCATAGAGGCATAAAATTTGGTACCCCACAACCTATAGAAAAGTCTCATGTACCTGTCCCCTACATAAAACAGGAAGTTGGCCATCTTGGATTGAATTCCGATTTTGACTTACTTCCTGTTGCTAAATGAGCGCTACTATTTTAACCTGCATGACTGTGACACTGGGATGATGAGAGGGGGATGTGACTGTTTCCTACTCACATTCTCTCAAGGATATGTGAAAAACTTGAGCACAACGCTGTTTATTTTTCATCACGTGTGTCATTTTGATCAGTTTTATTTCCCTTTTGTCAAATACAGGAATTTTATGTACAGAGGAGCAACTGCCAGCTCGAGAATGGGGCAGCTGTACAGTATTTACACACTGAAAGAGTCTCCAGGAGAGGCAGAACAATAGGAAATATCAATTAACAAGAAACAGATAAAAATTACCAACATTAAAACACTGACATTTAGGCTGCTGGAGGATCTTTTCACCTCACATTTCTTTAGATAAAGGGAGATTTATTTTTTAATTCCTTCATGATTTGCAGCAGTAAAATGCATTTTAAAAAGAAAAAAAATATCCTGGCTTGGAGAATATATTTTATATTGTTTCGAACAGCTATTTATTCTTTTATCTTTGCTGAAGATTGCAGAAACATCATATAGTGCACTAAGACCTCATTTCACCTCATACATCCCCAGTTTGAACACTGCAGGTTGAACGGTACAATAAAGCAGGGTGACTCATTTATGTACATCCTTCGAAAATATTCTTCAAAAAATAACAACAAACAAACAACCCACAGCTAGGGGTGGCCATTTTTAAAAATGTCACTGTATAAATTATACAAACCACAATTATGAACATGTCCTTACAAACAGTGTTTCTCTTCACGTTGCCCACGTGACTTCCATCAATAGAATTTTGGGAAAATCCACAGATTTTATTATCTTCGATTTGTCAGTACAAACTTTGAACTCAAGAGGTAATTTAAAATGGACTTTACAACAAAACATGTAACACAAACAAACTGACATCAGCCGCTCAGTTTGTATAGTGAGATTCGTTCACGTAACTGACTCCAGGTGTCTTCGGCTACTTCATACGATGTGTGTGTGTGCGTGTGTGTCTTGGTGTGTGTGCAGGAGTTCAGAGGCTAAGACTGAGGCTGTAATCTTCATGTATTGGCGCAAAGGGTGAGCAGTTCAACGAAGGAGCTAAAAAGCTTCTCCAGCCAGGCCTGGTTGGCCATGCACTGTTGCACCACCTCCTCCTGACCAGGGTCCTCAGCTGCCTGCTCGATATTATATGTCTAGACAGAAAAGAACCGACATCACAATAATCAGAACATTTCAACGATGGACCTGAGGAGATCTGTGGAGAGAGGTTCTATGATATAACGTAGGCATAACAACAATTACGAAGGAAAATAGGTGTGACGACTATGATGAACTGAAGTATAAACATTTCAGCTTGGAGTCATAGACTGAGGTGCAAGAAGTATTTATATGTTCAAAGTACTTTATTGAATGTAATATTCTTTTCTGGATGTGTTTCTACCAGCTGTATGTCTATGGTTGTTGGTCTTTATGTTCACACTGTAATGTACAGTGTCTAGTTTTCCTCTACATATAATGTTTTGCAGTTTTTTTTATCAGACCTCTGGTGTCCTCACAGAACAGCTTGGATTTATAGTCAAATTAAATCACACTCATCTGGACTGTGTGGTTCAGATGAGTGGTTCCACAGAATTTAATTCCAGGTATCTGAGTTAAGAGGACTGAATACACATCACACTTTTCAGATTATTATGTACTACTTTGTGTTGGCCTATCACATTAAAATAGAAAAAAATACAAAACATATTAAAATGAGAACAGAACATAGGCAGCCTAAAGCCTTCAGTTATTTTTACTCATTCACTAGTTTATGTTCAGTAAATCATTAAACAAAACACTTCACATTTTCTACTCTCTCTAAATAAATGAAGAGTCAGATGTTTAAATGGTGGATTACTACATCCTAATGTCTGCTTTACTATGTTGTAATCTATGGTTAGAAAATGGACATAATGGGGTTTACAAACATGAGATGACGTTTTCAATGGTTGACCAAGTCTGCTCAAAAATCTCAGCCATCTTTTTGGTAAAGGAACTAGGCTTTGAAGCACTAGCCCCTCATCTGTCACAAAAGGTGAATTTTAGGTTTAAGGTCCCATTTGTAGTGGCTCTTACTTTTTGCACAGCAGTGTGAAATTCCACAACCAACCAAGCATATAGGTGAAAATATTGCTGGTATTTATTAAGTGCAAAAATAGTCATGAATTTGACAAATGTTCAGAAACAGAGGACTGAGTCCGAACAAACAGCCAATTTTAGATTCGACAACATTCAAGTAAAAGACACAAAACAGCCACAGGATAATAAACACCAAAGGCATGAAGCTTTCTTTACCTCTTTCTTGCAGTGCAGGAAGGTATGATACTTGTAGTGGTGGAGAGAATGATACAGACTGTATAATCGACAAGTTTCGATAGAAAGCTTTATATCCTGAGGAAGATTGAAAGAGAACATCTTAGCACAGTTTTATTCTTTACCATTTCCAGAACATTTCAGTTAAACAGGAAAAAATTTTGGATTTTCCTGAACTCTTCCGGTTATAAAATGAATGGTCTGTTTCTGACCCAGCAATCCACAGAATCACTTTAAAAGTGATTGATTTATAAAGAGTCATTGTAAAAAAGTAATTCCCAAGTTCTTGACTTAATTGAAACATACTTTGAACCTTCCTGGAGTTTAAATCAACATAATGTACAAGCCTTTGTTTTAATAGCTGCCTTCAGGTCATCTGCATTTTAGGCTTTAGGTATGGTCATCTTCTTCTTGACAACATGCCAGAGATTTTCTACAGGGTTCTGGTCAGGCCCGTTTGCTGGCCAATCAAGCCCAGTACCACCATGGTAATTGCCAAAGGCTTCTGGTACCTTGTAGTGGTGGAGAGAATGGCAATGTGGGCTGGTACCAAAAATAAAATCATCATCACCATTACAGTTTGTGGGTAAAAGGAAGCATGAAGTATGCTAGAATGTCCTGATAGATGGAGATTGAGTGTGGTCTTCAGAAAGTCCAGTGGACCAGAACCAGCAGATGACGTGGAACCTAAATGATCACTGACTGTTCTATCAGTGTCTTTTCCGTCACTGTGTTGCTGACACAGACTGACAAACTGTGTAGAGACTCAGGAAACCTTTGCAGATGTTTAGAGTTAGTTCGCTGATTGGGGTGAGACACCATAAAGTTACATTATTGAACTTTTTCATAATAATTACATTTTCTGAGACAGAGAATCCCGACTGTTTATGCTTTGTAAGCCATATTCATCCAAATGAGAAAAAGGGCTATTTCACTGTATGTCTGATGATTCTATATAAAATTCACTTTCTGAAATGAGGGACAAAACAAATTCATGATATTTTAATTCTTCTTCCTCAGGAACCTGAATATGGCTGCAATCTCTACTCAGTGGTACAAAAACTTCAAAAGAGCTACAGTATAATTGAGAGCATCATCTTCCTCAGACTGACTGTGTGGTATGGCAAGTGCACAGTCCAGGACAAAAATGACATGGCCCAGCTGGTAAAAACTGCCCAATGGATCATGGGAAATTAGTTCCCAAACCTGGACTTAATATATCATGGCAGACTGCCAGGGAAGACCAGTTGCATTGCTGCTGATCCACCCACCCAGAAATGGTACAGGTACAGAAAAGCAACCACGTGGCAAAAGAACAGCTCCATCTGGTTGTTCCATCTCCTCTGCAGACACACTCACCCCCATTTACTGCACCATAAGAACTGATTAAGACTTTGTCTATATATCGCCACTCCAATGTCATTATCTTCGAGACACACAATGACAAATAAAAAGTCTTATGTCTAATTGTTTGAGACGTACCTGAATACAATTATGAAACCAAAAATACAGAATTCTAGTAAGTAATAACCACATATGATTTCTGATTTGTTTTTTTAAACCATTGTGATCCTTAGCTCCTGCTACTATGTTGGACATACAACATCTGTACCTCAGTGTGAAACTGCATCACCTCACCTGTTGCTTAGGAACACTCTTTTTGACATGACTGAGGGTCTTACGACTGTAACCTTCACCATCCAGATGAACTCTGACAGCTCCAGACTCCAGAGGGTCTGCTGTCATTTTTGGGTACATGTGTAAAACCTCCTGGGGAAAAAAAGGGGATGTTTCAGCTGAACTCTTCCACTAGTGTGTTTGGTATAATGATCAGAGGTTTTGGAATGTAACTGAGAGACCACGGAAAAAGAATGCAAAGGCCCACCTGATGTTGAACACTCATATTGATTCTTCTCAACAGCCTCTTCTTCTGTTCACTCAGCAAGCTGTCAATCTTCCTCATTGGAGGGAGGTACAGCTCATCTAAGCAGTCAGAACAACAGTCCTTCACTTTTAACTTTGCCTTCTTCCTGGTTTTTTACAATAATGGATTTTCTTTTCAGGATGAATAACAATATAGCTTCCAGGATTGTTCGTTTGTAATCATAAACAGAGAACACAAAATTTGTTCAAAGTTATACCTGCAGGCTTAAATATATACATACATCATTACCTAAAATTGAGTTAAATGTCTTTTAGGAATTTGCAGAATAATAGCCCATATTCTAGCCCACAAGCAAGTTTTGGGCATTATTCTGGGTGAAAATTTAATCACAATTCTTGGCGGAAGTGGTAGACGTCATAAAAACAGGTGAATTTCCTTGCTTGAACATGACTATTGATCAAACGTTCACAAACTTTCAATAGTCCTGGGTGATACCAGAAGGTTCATGTTAGCCTTCTTTATCCACTCTAAAATGAGTTCTGATGTGTGTTTGGGGTCATTGTCCAGGTTTCAACCATCAAGCTGCTGACCTAAAGTCTATGTTCACACAGCAGGTCTTAATGTTCCATTTCAATTTTGTGCTGAAATCCAATTTTTGTGTGTGTAGTAATTCATATAGTAATTAAATGTGACTGCAATCAGACTTCTGTGTGAATGCCATATAGCAGTGCTGTAATTATAGTAACAGACGCCAATGGATCTATGGCTTGATTTTAAAGTTATTCAGCAATAGGAGCTAACAGTATCGTCACACGACCAAGAGATGAAGGTAGAGAAGAGAAGACTGTTTGGATGTATAGTCAGAGCCAAGAGTGGTGGGACTGTGATGTGCTTCACTGACAGACTTTTTTCTAAATTCCAGGTTTTCATAATTTTAATTCTTGTATGGATTAACAGCAATATGGCATCTGCTGGTAGAAAATGATGATGCCCATCTCATGTCAATGATATAAAAGTCAGATAAAGTATGACATGACCATTCAGACTGTAGACACTTTGAAAAGTATCTGATACATATCTGATTTAGAGCTATATATGAAAGTGGCTCAAATTTGATGTTTCCTGCTCTGAAAATGTAGCTAAAGACTCAATAAACTGACATTTCAAATGAGGCTTTGAGAAATTAAACATTTGGCAACACATTAACTGAACAGTTTCGGGACTTCAACCAACCCTCATCTCACAATCTGTGGACTTATCTGGCTTCCCTGTGGACAGTGAGCCCAATTAGGTGAGGCTCGAGTTCCTCAGTTACTTTCATCTGAGTGAGACAGTTTGGGTTAGATGAGAAAAAAATTGGGACAGCTGGATGTTTCAATAAGACAGTGAGCCCAACCACACAAAGTTTAAAGTTTAAACCACTTTAATTGAACGCAATCAAATTACAATAAAAAAAAAAAAAAATGTGTGCACCGTGTCCTCATTTTTAAAAATCATGTTGCTGGGATCAGGCACAGATGACATCTTGAGTCATATTCTCCTATAAACACGTAAAAACTCAGCTTGCTTCACACTCTGTGCCTATCGCTCCTCAGCAAAACAAGCAGTGGACAGATGTGCAAAAAGGCACATTCACTGAATTCAATGACATCTCAGGAATATCAATACTGCAGTATTAAGGCAGGATATAGATGTAAAAAATTAGGTTCTGAAATATGAACTTATAAAAATGAATAAAACAAATTGCGTGGGTTATATGTGAACAGTAATATACAAACAGTAACAGTATATTCATATGAAATCTGACTGATAAATTTGGTGTCTCTCACAATAACTTAAATTTTGTCCTTTATTATGATTCAGCTACAGAGAAAGACCAGAAAATCATAAACAAATTGCTGCTGATGATGGGGGTTTATGAACTCTGACCTACATGCAGGCTTTTCCTCAATATTATGGTAAATAATCATGTTTCTACAAGTCTATAGTTGTACACTGCAAAAATCTTACCAAGTATTTTTGGACTGCTTTCTAGAACATAATGTCATTGTACAGTTAAAATAAAACAAAACTAATTTACAAGTAGCTTTTCAACATGAAATAGGAACTTGTTGAAAGTCAATAATTCCTTAATATTAATGACTCATCAAGTACTCACTATAAGTGAAATAATCTGCAAGTGGAACAAGACATATTTTCCATATTAAATATAAATGAACATTTCTTGTTCCACTGACAGATTATTTCACTTGTTGCTAGTACTTTTTCATCAATATGAATTAATTATTGACTTAAAACTATTATGCTGAGAAGTTACTGGCAAGTTAGTATTTCAAGTGTACTATGACTATGACATGACTAGACCAGAAGCTGCTACACTAGAAAAAAGTCACTGTAGAATTTACAGTAATTCACTGGCAGCAGGGTTGCCAGCCAGTTACTGTAATTTTTACGATAAAGAAATTACAGTAATTTTACAGTAGCCTTACTGTAATTTTATTACAGTTTTACTGTGATTTTTATTGCAGTCTTAATGTATTATTACTACTATATTACTATAATTTGATTAGTGTTACTGTAATTTCTTTAAAATAGCACAGTAATTATATAACATGGTTCCTGTGATTTCATCACATTTTTATCATAATAAAATTACAGTAATACTGTAGAATAACAAAAAGTTGTCATTTCACAGTAGTTCATGAAACTGCATACTTTGCAAGCTTTTAAAAGTTTAAATGTGATCTTGCAACTTAATTTATCAAACTCTCAAAAAATGTTTTATTCTGCTAATTAAAACAAATATACATGGGCATTTTAAAATTGCTTCATTTTATTGTTGATTTAAATCTGGCAAACTGAAGCAAAACAAGATGTAATATTTTGCAGCAGCAATATTTGCTTGTTACATAAAAGTCAAAGTATTGCAACCAAAGTGAAAAATACTCTGATCTAAAAACATAACTGATACATTTACAATCATGATAATATTACACTGAATACAATGAATTAAATAATCTTTACTAAAACAAAAGTGCCCAAACGTCAAAGTTTCCAAGAAAACTGCAGGTCAAAGTCAGAAAAACAATATTTTATCAACTTTTCATGTAAAACTTGCAACAAAAATTCTAAATGTCTGTCTTTATCTTCCTTTGAAGGAAGGAAGGGATCCAGCAATGTCAAATATTGAAGTTACATATTTTTCAAAACTTTATTGGAACACCAACAGTACATCTTAAACATTTGGGCAAGTTTAAGACTTGGTGAACAGCCAAACAAAAACAACATGGATGAGTTCTGAGTTGGTCTCAGTCCTGAACTTCTTCAGAAATCATCAAAGGGTTGCTGGAAGATAAAGAAAGAATGTTTTAATACATGAGACAAACAGCATATTAAACTACATTTACGTCAATTAAAGATAGACAGGATGAGAAGGACAGATTTAGTGGACAGACACTCTCTCTGAGCTTCCTTCATTTTAGCTGTCCTCCTGTCTGTCTATTAGAAATGAACAGGACAGATACAGAGAGACAGGCAGAGAAAAAGACAGACAGGGAGAGAGATGGCGTAAGAGAACTCATTGTGTGTAAATGTCTAATTTTACCATTTTAAAAGTTCCACTGGAAGTCCATGAAGGAGGAGAATGGAGACACACGGGTTCATTGTTGTCCTAGTGTTTTGCATAAGTCGCCCTGTTGTATTTGATGTCACTTTTCCGTTTGCAGCTTTTGATCCGCTTTCTGGGTTGAGGCCTATGAATCGCCTAAAATCAGATGGGAGACTTTTCAAAACTACCCTTTTGTTTCTTTAAGTACAGATTAAATTGTTATATTATATGCCTGTGAACTAAAGGCTGTGTAAAGGCATTACTGAAATAGTTCTCAGTTCTCACCTATGGAAAAATACTCGAGGTGGCAAAAGGTGCTGCTGGACCCGCTGGTGCCCTTGATGCTGTTTCCTGAAAAATAACAATGTTCAGTAATATTAGTTTTAATTTTAATTTAATACTCAGGTAACAGACACATTTCCATAGACAGATACATTTCTCTGTCTCTATTCTTATACTATGTTTGCAGACAGAGACGTCTTCTGTACCTTCTGTGACTCTATCTGTCAACCTAAGGTTGGCAGACACAGAGAGATGGCAATCCATCCATTAGTCAATGGAAAAAAGGATGGAAGTTACAGTGAGACAAAGACAATTGGAATATCTGGAGTGGTGAGAGGGGTTAAGGGTCAGTTTTGAGAGGAAAATAAAACAGTTGAGGCATCCTACCTTCAAATAACTTCTACAAAAAGACCAGAATACAGCCATCTGCATATTCTAGGTGAACTTAACTAAAAAGCACTTGTGTTGCACATAATGCTAGCTGAGAAATAACCAAAGTTAGCTTTAGCAAGCAAGTGAGAGTAGCTCAATATAACCACATAAAATATATTTTTGTACACAAACACAAAACTGCAATACAACGTTTTTTGAAAATTACTTACCTGGTGAAAGTCATTGTTGGCCCTGCCCTCTAGCCCATGAACGTTCACCTCCAGCCGGTAAATATCCCATAATGCAACTGTACATTAAAAATTTACAGTGTGGCTGTAAATTTCCGCCCATGATCCAGCGGTTCAATCACGTCCCATATACGTTCCATATGCATTTCAGATCACAGTAAAGAGCTGTATTTTCAAAACCCAGCCACCTTACTGTATTTTCATGCTGTAATTTTTACAGCCATTTGTTACAGTGTAGGTGTGTTTGCAGTGCGTTGTTCATGTGAGACTCACCATCAGTGTCCTCCAGAGCCTGGATCATATCAGGGTCGAGTGCTGTGCTCACCAGCATCTCCACGTAGCTCTTGAACATCTCCCTCATGGCCCGGCTCCTGACGCTTCCCCACACTGGGCCTAGAGCATGGAGACGCTGCAGTGAGGGGGGTGGACAGAGTGCAGCGGCGACTCTTAGTTTTATAGATGTTTTTTTTCGCAGCAAGTAATACTTATAGTATTTTTTAGGTAAATGGCTTGTACTTATGTAGCTCTATCAAGATCAAAGGACCTCAAAGTACTTAACATGACATACTGCCATTCATCCATTCACACATTCACACATTGATGTTAGTAAGCTACTAGATAGTACCCAGAGCTTTTGCTGGGGCAGTCTCACAGCAGCAAGGCTGCCATGTAGCGGGCTGGTGGCCCCTCTGGCCCCCACCAGCAGGCAAGGCAGGTGAAGTGTCTTATTTAAAGTACACAAGAATATTTGCATTAGAAACTAGACCAAAAATACTTGGTCAGATTTTGTGTTTTTACAGTGTGTTTCAAAAAGGGTCTACGATCAGCTGAGGTTCTTGGCTGCTGGAGAACTTCAAATTTTCTTCTCCATATGTCCCAAACAATCAGAAGGCAAATTCATTTTCAGAAGTCTTTGTCTGTTCACCTTTATACTTCAGGGAGAATTTCAGTGTCCACTGATAGTTTTCTTGGATACAAAAAATAAGTCCTTCCTTTGGACCGGGAGAAAATGAGGTGAAAACTGTTTTTGCATGAATGTAATGTACTGCTGCGGTATTATGGTGCACATTCACCTTTAGATTATGTTTGGTGGCGCCAACATAATCTTTAAAACCAGGTGTGAATTATGTGTGCTCACACACTTCTAATGAGCTGTGGAGGTTAGTGGCGTTCGGGATTGTGGGGACCCAAAAGGACCCTACAATCTCATGTCCGTGTCTTCCCCAACCCTTTTGCATCCAGCGTTTCCAGGTTAGTTTTGCCTGCCTTTAAGACTAATTCTTAGTGATCATGCCTTCTTCGGGCAGGACTGACAGGTGGTGTGGTGTCTTTCCTGCTCTCTGGGTGCGCGTGTGGGCAGACGTATGCTGTGGGCTAGGGGTTCTTACCGGCCCGGTGGGCCGGGCTTTGGGCAATGACGATAGAGTTAGCTGTGCAAGCAGGTTTAATTTAGCTTTTGCTTGCATATTCTGTTCATTTCATTTGCATTGTTTTTTTTTTTTTTTTTGCTGTTTGGTTTGCAGTGTTCTTTTTTTTCTTTTTGGTATTAATAATATTTGGTTAGTTATCGACTAGGTCTGAGGATACAATTTACTGTTGAAGAGCTAATATATATATTATATATGTTGTGTATTTAGTGCAGTTAGTAAAGTTTAAATTTTGTTGTCTTGACCTGGTACAACCTTTTTGTAAACAATGGGAATCTGAATAGTTTTAAGTCTATAACCCCAGGCGATGTTGTTGGTCATAATATTTAATAATTAAAATTTCAGGCACAGTTTCTGTCACACTATGTGCTTCCTATATATATGCCGTTTCACCACAATCTGAAATTAAAACTGAAGTCATAAAAACATTTGTGTCACAGAGTGGACAGAATGAGACAGATATATACAACCATATTCACACAGAGCTGACCTTCATCGTCACTGGGCCGGGAGGAGTCAGACTCAGAGGATGAGGACGGTACCTCCTTCAGCCACTTCTTCCTCTTCTTTGGTGGAGGCTCGGCTCTGTCTTTAGAAATCTTGCTTTTCTTTCCTTCTCCTCTCTTCTCTTCTTTCACTCTTAAAATGTCCAAGATGTTATCTCTTCCTTGTCTCTTTTCTTTCTTGTCATTTCTTCTTTCCTCTCCTTTCTGCTCACTCTGCTTTTCGCTAATTTCCTTCTGCTGTTTGAGGATTTCCCTCCTTTCTTCTTTGTCTTTCTGTTCTTTCTCCTTCAGTTCTTTTTCTTGTCTCAGTATTTCTCTGAACTCTTGTTCCTGTTTCTCCTCTCTCTTCTCACTATTCCTGTTCTCAATCTGCTCTCTTTCACTGTTATTGCCTTCTCTTTCTCTCTCCTCTCTCCCTTTCTGCTCATTCATCCTCTCCATCTCTCTCTCTGTTCCTCTGAACTCCCTCTGTTTTTTCTCTCTTTCTTCTCGTTCTCTCATAATTTTTTCTTTCTCTTTATGCTCCCTCTCCTGTTTCTCCCTCTCCTTTCTCTCTCTCTCTTTGAGCTCCCTTTCTATTTTCTCTCTCTGTACTCTCTCTCGTTCCTTTTCTCTGGCTCTCTGCTCCTGCATCTCTTTTTCTTTCTGTCTCTCCTTGTCTCTGTCATCTCTCTCCACTCGAGACTGGTTCTGACTCTGAATGCTCTGCACCTGTTTAGTCAGAGACTGCCGTCTGGCAGACAGTTGGATGGAAGAAAATGACAAACATAGTGAGTGCCTCTCGTCAGGGTCAAGCAGCTGGATAATGAATCCGAAGTCAGTAAGAGGAGAAAGTGAACATGCAGCCGTACCTCAGGGCCAGGCCAGCTCGGTGCCAAGGCTTGCGGGAACACACCCGGACGTAGTCCTTCTTGTTGATGTTCTCCAGGAACTTCACGTACAGACGCTGGTAGCACATTTTGGCGTCCCCAAAGTAGCCCAGATACTGAAGAAAACATTTATTCACTTCTTCTAGCTAACATTAACTTCTGTTATGAGTTACTGCAATTTTACATGACAGCCATACCAAGTGCATCCATTGTTTACAAATGAAAATCTGAAAAGGCCATGAACAATCAACCTAATTTACTATGACACCTCTAAGATCCAGGACAGAGAAATAGGTTGTACAATGAATGCAGTTCCACCAGGAGTTTGCTAATTGTTGGTGGCTAGTCTGAAGGAGCTGACTGAGGAGTTGCGACAGAGGGCTGATCTGAGGTGGAAGTTTTGAAGTTTGGAAATTAAAGCTCTGAGGAGGAGCTGTGCCTCGAAGGCAGAGCTAGGGCCACCCAAGTCTTTGAATGGAATACCACGGGAGATTAAAGGATTTCTCAAATATGCATAAAGAAGTAAGGCAACAGTCTGGGTATGTTTTTGATGAGGGAATAACATAACATTTCATTTTTACATAATACTGACCCTTTAATGAAAGTTAGTATAGAATGAACTCTTGAGGAACCCCGCAGCTGAGCTGAGTTTTTTATTTGTAAAAGTAAACAAAAATCTTAATAAAGGAATTGAGGTTCACCTCACAGTAGGACAATAGTCCTAAACATACAAGAGGCCAAAAACAAAAACCACACTTTTGAACAATTCATTTAAAAAACTAAATGAAATCCATTCTTCCATCTTCTTTTTGATTCATGATTCATAATACCACTTCATGTTGGTCTGTTGCATAAAATCTCATGAGACACATTGAAATCTGAGGTTATAGAGTGACAAAATGCAAAAACAATTCAAGGGGTATGAATACTTGTACTAACAATATGTACTTTGGAAAACTCACATTGCTGGTTGCACAGAACTGTCTTTGGCCATCTTTAATCTCTGGGCTGAATTTCTGGAGCAAAGCTTTCTGGACTCTCCATATGGGTGGAGGCTCTCGGCCTGTCTGCAAAGCCATCTATTAATATAAAGAAACAACTCAGGTCATTTGACAATGAATCTTTTATTCACACCACTTTCAGTTGATACCAGATACACTATATTAATAAATTATATTGTATGTATACAATGAATGGAAAAGTATTTGCTCATCTATCCAAATTATCAGAATCAGGTGTTCTAATCACTTCCAGGCCACAGGTGTATAAAATTTAGCACCTAGGAATTCAGACTGTTTGAAAAACATTTGTGAAACAATGGCTCACTCTCATGAGTTCAGTGAATTCCAGCATGGAACTGTGAAAGGTTAAAGGTTTCCATCCATCGCTTCAGTATTCTGAAGAATTCCCTTTTAAATGCTTTGGTCAAATGTTCTGAATGTCCTTCCTCAAGTGTCTCATACTGGTTGCTGTACTATTAGCCCATTCCTCTGACAGAACCGGTATAACTGGATCTTATTTGAAAGCCTTGTTTCCACCTACAGCTCCAACTATGCCCAGAAGTTTTCTATGGGACTGAGCCAGGGCTTTGTTAAGACCTCTTTAACACATTGACTTTTTTCTCTTTAGGACACTTGGAAGACACTTCAGACACTAATTAGGTGGTATGCTTTGGGTCATTGTGCCTTTGAAAGACCCATTACTGTCAAGCCTTTAACTTCCTGGCTGATGTCTTGATATCATGCTTCTTTATTTTCACCTCATTTCATCATGATCCCATATAGTGTATGTCATAGTTTACTACTCCCACCTGCAGCAAAACATCCACACACTGTGATGCTGCCATACTTGTAACTTAACTTCCCTCAGCAAAGTGTGCAGTGGAGGAGAGGAACATGCAGTGTAAATTTGGGATGTCATAGATGTTGCAAGAAGAAGCAATACCAAGAAGACACTCCTGCAAAGTCATTTCAATTCCTCTCCTTGGCAATTTACAGGGCATGAAGACATAACATCACAGTTAACAAGTCTCAAAAGGTGCTCCAGCAGTTTTCAAAGGTAACACCGACAGATAGCTAACTAAATGTGCTACAGCAGGAAAGTGTGACAAGGTCACACAGATTCTCAGAACACTGGCAGCATGTTCTTTATGTTCCCAACTGTGAAGATGTTTCTCCACCCCTGACCATCTCGCTTTCAGCATTTAGCTTTCAGTGATGTTTACTGCTTGGTTCATGTCCATCAGTATGAATTAATATTTAATTCAGTTAAAAATATGTGTCATGAAGAAAAATAAAAGACATAATTCCCTTCTGACAATAAAACACAGGGCCAGTCAAACTTTGAAAAAAAAGTCCAGAAAACACAGTGTATGTGTCAATACTACATGGACTGGATCTCCTCTTAGTGTTAGTTTTGTGCTTGAAAATGGATTGGGGTGAGTTAAATGTAGTGGTGGTGTAGATTATATAGATATAGAATATATATTGATAATCCTAACTGACTTGAAATACGAAAGGTTTAGTTGTCACACACAGCAAAAATACAAAATCTTGCCACGTATTTTTGGTCTAGTTTCTAGTGCAAATATCTTAGTACAGTTGAAATAAAACTAAACTAACTCACAGATAATTTTGCTGCACGATTTAGGAGCTTGTTTTAAGTCAATAATTCCTTCACTTTTATATAAAAATTAAAAGACATTCTTGCAATGCCATAACATTTTGTGTGTTTGCAGAGTAATAAAGGCTACGTGTTTTATGCAGTGTATTTATATGGTTTCAACTGTAGATCTTGGAAGCTGTGTGTGTGGGGCTTTTACCTTAAGAGTACCAATGTCTTCAGTTCGAACCACAAATTCGTCTCGCTCCCGAAAGATTCCCTCTCCTCCACTCCCACTGTCCTCCTCTTCGCTTTCCCCGGCAATGGCAGCGTCAGCCTGCTTCTTTGCCAGGTGCAGAGAGGTGAGGCGCTGCGACTCCTGGGTCTCCTCTGGAGTCGGGGGTGACAGCGGCTCAGAGGACGATAGGGAATGTGAGGAGGCAGACTTTGAAGGAGAAGGTTCGCTGGCTTCATAGTCCAGGTCCTGATCAGAGGATGAGGGGGGGGGTGTCGTGGAAGGAGGGGGAATGGACTGGGGAAGACTGGAGAGGGGGGATGATTGGATGGCCGGGGGGGAGGGGGAAGGAGGTGGGGAGCTGGAAGCCTGATGATAGGAGGACGGCTGAGGCTGAGACTCAGAAGACAGGAGCATTGGACATGCCTTGTCCTCGCCCTGCTGGATGGGCAGCGATGACGGGACAGACAAACTCAAAGTGTGGAGAGGTGAGGATGAGGAGTAGATGAGTGGAGAACGCCGGGCAGAAGGGGGTTGAGATGAAGGTACTGGGGAGGGAAAAGGTTCTTTTGGAGGATCTGAAACACAAGTTAGAACATTTTCTACTGAAGATCAAAGGACCAGGCGATATTATGTATTTTCCAGCCACATAGTGACATTTTATAGCACAACAAAGTAAAAATGTTATCTGCTTAAAAACGATACTAAGCTAAAAAAGCTCTCTAATATTTCAGAAAATTTTGGTCTAACACATCATGTCAAACAAGCAACACACACTCAAGGACACAGACTGGGCCTGGTTATCAGTAAGGGTGTGAATATTTCCAATATCTCTGTAACTGATGTTGCACTGTCGGATCACTTTGCTGTTATCTTTGAAAGTCCTTTATTCTTTAACCCATTTGGACAAACAGCTACTATCACAAAACATTATTTCACAGAAAACACAGCAGAAATATTTAATCAAATCTACTCTTCTTCCTCACCCTTAAGCTGTAATGATGTAGATAAGTTGGTAGATGATTTTCAGTCTAAAGTTTCACATATCATTGATTCCATTGCCCCAATTAAAGTAAAGATTGTGTCTGGTAGGAAGAAATCTCCATGGAGAAATGTACAAACAGTTCAATCTGAAAGACAACTCTACTGCAGGGCAGAACGAAAATGGCGTAAAACTCAACTTCACGTTCATTGTGACATCAATAAAGAAAGACTGTGTAACTCTCACTTAACACTAAAACATGCAAGGGAGGCTTGTATGTTTTAGTGCATGTCATAAACAAAAACATTAAACAATGCTGGAGCTTTATTTGCAACAGTTGACAGGCTCACAAACCCTCCTATGATGCTACCACCTGAATTCCAATCTAATGCTGCCTGTCACAAGTTTTACAACTTCTTTTCACAGAAAATTAAAAAAATCAGAGGATTAATCTTCACATCAACTCTAAAGCCAGAACCATTGCTGTACCCAAACAAAACAAATACAGGAAAAATTATCCATTTTCAACTACGTAATTATAAAATCCTAGAAGAAATAATAAGTCAATTAAGTTCAAGCTCCTGATGTCTGGATGACACATTTCTTTAAGAAAGTCCTGCCTGTTATTGCTACTGATCTGATCCAAATAGTAAACTCTTCACTCACATCAGGCGTTTTCCCCCAGGCTTTGAAAACAGCAGTTATCAAACCACTGCTAAAAAAGAACAATCTGGACAAACCACTACTGCAGAATTACAGGCTGATCTCCAACCTGACATTCATCAGCAAAGTTATTGAAAAAACTGTGTGTAAACAATTAAATAGTTTCCTCATGAGGAGCAACTGCTTTGACTCCTTCCAATCTGGTTTTCGTGTTCACCACAGCACGGACACTGCCCTCGTAAAAGTATTCAATGACATCCATATAAATACAGACTGTGGGAGAACCACAGTGCTGGTTCTGTTGGACCTCGGTGCAGCTTTTGACACTGTCGACCATGACATACTACTGAATCGACTGGAGAGTTGGGTCGGACTCTCTGGTTCAGTGCTCGACTGGTTTGAATCTTACATAAAAAACAGGGATTTCTTTGTTTCAATTGGAAACTTCTCATCAAAGAGGTCAAAGGTCACATGTGGGGTACCCCAAGGTTCAATCCTAGGACCCCTCTTATTCAATATTTATATTCTCCCACTAGCTCAGGTTATAACAGGAAATAATATTAGCTACCATAACTATGCAGATGATATTCAGCTCTACATTACGATGTCACCAGGTGACTCTGAACCCATCCAGTCACTGAATAAATGCTTAGAACAGATAAATGTGTGGATGTGCCAAAACTTTCTCCAGCTGAATAGAAACAAAACTGAAGTCATTATTTTTGGACCTAAAGAGGAACGATCTAGAGTCAATCCTCAGCTTCAGTTATTACAACTAAAAACTAGCAATCAGGCCCGAAACCTGGGAGTCGTGATGGACTCGGACTTGAACCTTGCCAGCCACATAAAGACAGTAACAAAGTCGGCCTTCTATCACCTGAAGAACATCTCCAGGATTAGAGGACTAATGTCTCAACCAGTCTAGAGAAACTCATCCATGCATTTATCTTTAGTCGCATTGATTATTGCAACAGCGTCTTCACAAGCCTGTCCAACAAATCAATCAAACAGCTGCAGCTGATCCAGAACGCTGCTGCTTACGTTCTCACTAAAACCAGGAAGATAGAGTACATAACACCAGTCTTAAAGTCCCTCCACTGGCTCCCTGTAGCTCAAAGAATAGACTTTAAAACACTGTTGTTAGTTTACAAATCACTCAACGGTTTAGCACCACAATACATTAAAGATCTGCTGTTGTTCTATCAACCTTCCCGACCTCTCAGGTCTTCTGGTTCTGGTCTGCTCTGCATCCCCAGAACCAGAACCAAAAGAGAAGAAGCAGCATTCAGCATCTTTGCACCAAAAATTTGGAACAAACTTCCAGAAAACTGTAAAACAGCGGAAACCCTGACTTCCTTTAAATCTCGACTAAAAACGCACCTGTTTAGAATTATATTTGAAACGTAATCAATTAAAAATTTAATGATGGAACAATGTATTGTTTATTCTAGTTTGCATGTCTTTGTGTTTATGATGTAAAACACTTTGAAATGCCTTGCGGCTGAAATGTGCCATACAAATAAAATTTGATTGATTGATTGATACATATATATCAAATATGGCTTGAAAGAAATTTTACTTTCTGATTAAATAACTTTAAATTGGACCTTTGTCTCTTTGAAAACGCCTGCTCTTTCTGAAGGTAAGTTTTCACAACCTGGCTCCTCTATCAATCCTTTGAACAATTTTTTTTTTTTTTTACCAGCGTTTCACTGAGACAGATCTCGTACATTGAGCTCAACAAACTGCAAAAACACAAAATCTTACCAAGTATTTTTGCATAGTTTCTAGTGCAAATATCTTAGTACACTTGAAATGACACAACACTAACTTTCAAATAAATTTTCAGCAATGAACTTGTTTTAAGTCAATAATTCTTTAATATTGACAAAAAAAAACAAAAAACAAAAACAACATTATTTCACCTGGCAGATTACTTCATTTATAACATGGGAAAGATTTCATGTGTTAAGTGAAATAATCTTCCAATGGAACTAGTACATTGCCATCAATATTAAGGAATTATTGACATTAAGGAATTAAGATGGGAGCTTAATTATTACTTCTCTTGCTGAAAAGTTACTTGTAATTTGGCATTGTGTTTTATAGAGTATACCAAGATATTTTCAGTAGAAACCAGTCCAAAATTACTTGATAAGATTTTGTTTTTTCCAGTGCAGCTTTACAGTTCCACCAGAAGTTTGGAAACTACATGCCCGAGCAGGAGCTGCATATCAAAGGCGGTGCTCGATCCACCCCGGCGTTTTGCACAGCTGAATGGTTGCCACGGGAGATTAAAGGATTTCTCAAACATGTATGAAAGAATAAGGAATAAGCCCAGGTATGTTTTTGATGAGAGAATAGGATAACATGATGGAAAGCTCATAAAAGTCAAGTTTACATAATATAAAATAATCATTCATTTCCTGCTGATTTTATTACCTTCAGTGTTACAAGCCTCCAGATCATCAGTCAGTTTTTCCTCCACCTCCGTTTCTTGACTTTCCAGATTCTCAGATTCTTTTCTTACTTCCTCATCATTCCCAGACTCGTCCCCTCTCTCCTCCTCTTCTTTCTCTTCTTCTACCCATTTCTGTGCATCTCTCTTCTCTGTTTTCAGTCTGCTTATCCATGTGGCGCTAACCCTCTGATCCTCATCCCCTGGTATCTCCTGCTGACAGTACGCCAGCGACTCCTCTTTTATGTTCTCTACAGTGGCGACATCAGGAGGCCCAGCAGGTAGCAGAGGGCTCACAGATGCCCCTTGAGGTGTCAGTGGGGAGGGGGTAGGCTGGGTCTTGATTATGGCGGAGGCCATCACTGCAGCCAGCGAGTGTGGAGTGTCATAGAGGGCTGAGATAGCAGACGAGATGCTCTTCTGCAGATCTTGGTTTTTGCTCACGGAGTCCTCCTCGTCTGAGGAGAAAGACGGCAGCGTCTCCAGGTTCCGCTTCAGCTCCTCATCCAGAGGCTTGCAGGGACTTGGGCAGCCAGTGAGCACTAGCTCAGTCCCCTCCTCACTCTGCCTGTCCCGGCTGAAGTCTTCAGATGGTGGCTGTGGAGAAGGTGGAGGTAGGGAAGGAGGAGATGAGGACAGAGGCCTGATTCCTCCCTTCAGAGAGGAACAGGCATCCAGGACTTCCCGCTCAACTTCATCTTGTTCCAGCACCAGGTCAGACTCTTTCTTGCCTGTCTTTAGGAAGTCCAGAAAAGATGCCATGAATCCAGGTTTGAAGTCCAAGTCTTTATCATCAGCCTGAAAAACATTAGAGTCTCACCAGTGACCATTTTTAGCATTTTTTATTAAAATATTGCCCCATTTCTAATGTTGGTGTTTATACATTCCCTCCCTATAATTATACTATACTATAACTAACACTTTAGATTTTGTTATTATATAGAATCTTCTGTAGGTAGGCTTTACCCTTCAACATTTCAGTCACAATTACAACCACCAACAGCTACACTGCTACTCATAACGTACTAACTTGAAAAGGGTGAGTGAATATAACTTGACTTTGGTCAAAATTTTTCCTAACACTCAAATAAGTTCAGTAAATGTTTGCATGTATAGTGAATTGTAATGTTGACTTAAATAGAATAAAGTGAATGTAATTTTTATTACAAAACTTTGATTTTAATAAGTTCAGGCCCTATTGAGGTAAAAACATTTTAAAACCAGCATCAGCAGGTAATTAAACCACTTTCTTATTTGTCATAAAAATTAGTTTCAAGATATTTAAAGGTGAAAAGATAGATTCCAAAGCTGCATATATGCAGTCAGTTCATCAAGAATAAGCCACTTTCAGAGCAGTACAACTCTTACTAGCTTTTTTTTTTTCTATCAAGTGTTTTCTTTTTCTTTTTTCTTCTTATGCAAGTAGTTTCAAGATAAAAATAAAAAGTGCTTTCAGAAAGTTTTGGGATTTATTACCCAAAACATTTGCCTTTCTTGTATATACAAGAAAGGCAAATGTTTTGGGTGATGTTTAATTACAACATACTCAGATTTATTAAGTTAACACAAGATATGCTCATTAGAATTGCTCAAGTTAATGTCACTCAATCAGTTAAATGAAGACAAAAATAATCTGAAATAACGAGTTTGCATATATATTAGTATATTAGTATAAGTAAGAAGAACTAATTAAGTTTTACAGTATACAGTGTGTCATTTATAAAGTTAGAATGTAAAAAATTAAAAGCAGTATATACAGAAAAGAGAAAAAATGGTCATTCATTTCTCAAAGTAATTTTAAATGTATAATTTTCAAACTACAAATTTGGCAAATACACATGAGTGATTGACAACACTAATAAGACCCTCTTTCTGGCTATGATTGGTTGTTTGTGACGAAACTGTATATTTCTGGAGATGGCACAGGGAGGGGAAGAGTAGCTCAAAGTTTCACAAATTATCTCTCTCAATTTTACCAAATCTGTAACAAAAAAAAAAAAAAAGTGACATGACATACTGCAGCTTTCATGTTTCTGTTTCTGGTATCCTGTCGTCTTGACATCGCGTTACATGTTTGAATAGTTGTCTCTTTTCTCTTTTTCCTATATTGATGAATTATTAATATTTTAATTGTTTTTAGATATGCATTATTTTATTTTGGTATCTATTTGGCCCAGGGACTGAAGCTTTTGAAAAGCCTTTTTTCTCATTTGAGTTCATTTGAAGGGAATCCTCTTAATCTCCAAAGTACCTTTAAAATAAAAAAAATAAATAAACCAATTCTCTAACCACACTAGAAAATGTATCATGCAACATACACTCTCTCCATTGATATGCTTGAGTTGTACTTTATTGTATGCTACACATAGAATCCCAACAAAGTACACTAAATGTGCTTATACTGTTTGGATATCACTTTTGGGATATGGAGCTTGTCTGATTTGAGCCACAAGGGGGCGGTGATGTTTAGCTCACCCTAAAGAAGCAACGAGCATCATATTTCCAAATTGTGCATTTGCTTCATGAAATGTAACTTGTTAACCAGATCTAAAGCACATCATACCGGCAGTTGTTTTTATTGTATAGGAGCTCCATGAATGAGAGCATATTATAATACTATTATGATACACTATGTAGTGTATTAGCTGAATATCTAAGATGAAAAATTTGACATAAATATATATGCATACATACAAGTATGAACTAATAATGCGATCTACAGGATGTAACATTTTGTTTCACTTATTTTACCTTTTAAATAGTTTCATATAGTAAGAGCCTTCATGCTAATCTGCAACCAATTTCACCAAACAGACAGCAGGTGGTAGCAAGGGTCCTGTGCCGAAAAATGCAGTAACTGTGGCAACAGCTGCCGTGGTAACACGTATCTCTCTCCTCACTCTTTTGTCAGTCAGAGAGCTGGCTGTCACTCAACTGTAACCCCCTTTAATCAAAACCTTAAATCAGAGAAACAGGGCTGAAATCTTAATCAGATGTTGCATTTTCCCTTTATCTGTCAAAGACACAGCAGGAAATAAATTTTTTTTATATATTCATGTTTCCAAAACATCTGTAAGTACCTGAACATCACATTACAACACAGAAAGTGGAAAAGCAGCACCTAAGGCATGAATCAGTTAGAGAATGTCCTTTCTCTACCAGAGGCATTAGTTTGAATAGATGATGTATGAATTATATATCAGGCTCAGAGGCTTCTTCATTTTACAGAGGATGGAAAGCAACTTACTGAATTGGTGAGTTTCTGCAGATCATCCCAGGATTCAGGATTCAGTCCATGGTCCGTTTCTTTTTTCCAGCTACACACCATCATCTGAGATAACATCAGAGAAAACAGCTTTTAGGATCTCTTTGTCAAACCTGAGGTTTAACACGAACTGCAAGGTATTGTTCATCAAAATCGCTTTAAACGACAGCATAGTTTTGTTTATTGTAAAATAATTTAAAAAAAAATACTCAGATTCTGGCGTTATTGCCAATTAAGACCCACTGTTTGTTTTTCTGATAAGCTTAAATGTTTTAAATAGTCAAACTAATTTGAATTTTGGACAGGTATAATCTGAGTAAATACAAAAAGTCATTTTCTATTTTTTAATTATGACTTCATTCATTAAGGAAAAAGAGCTGACCAAACAAACATTGCACTATGTGATAATTATTGGTCCCTTAATGAATCACAAATTAATTTGTATACAATATTTTTGTTGCTATTCACACCAAATCCAGATTTCCATCTGATCTACGTGATCAAGAAGACACACAAACTGGGCGCTATTTATGAGCAATTTTGGTTCAATTTATAGAACTGAGGCGCTCACGGTGATATTATTCAGTATATTATTCAAATTCAAAAAATACTTTACAAATCCCAAAGGCAAATTCAATTATGAAAGTACAAAGCTACTCCAATGTGCTGCCGCCTTCACTGGGGCAATTCTAGAACATATGTACAATATGTTAGAGTAACTCTTCGCTTACATTGAGATTTTTTTTTCTTTTTCAAACTTTCATTCCTGCCTTTTTGGAAGAAAAAATCTTTTTTGCACAGCTGTTTCTATTTTTTTTATTTTATTTTTTTTGGATACTGTGTAGTTTGGACTGATTTTGAGCAATATTTTTCTTTCTGTTTTTTGCTATTTTGTTATGATGAGTAACCATAGTAACAGCGTGGTTTACAACAAGGAGCAGCTCATCAATGTCAGAAAAGCTAAAATAAAAGCACAACTGAAGCCAGAAATCCCAGAGGAGCTGAAAAGGAGACGTTGTGGATGCAGAGCAGGAGCAAAAAGGAAAGAAAGAAGAAGGAAATTCGAGCCATCTCACGTAATGGGCAACGTGAGATAGTTAGCTAACATGATGAATGAACTTCAAGCCCCAACAAGGACTCAGCAAGAATATAAGGAATGCAGCATAATGTGTTTTATGGAGACATGGCTGCCGGATTATATCCCCGACTCCAACGTCTCTCTGCCAGGCCTCCTGTGAGCAGACTGAGATTTGGAGAGCAGCAGGAAAAGCAAGAGAGGTGGATTAGCAGTGTTTGTGAACAACAGATGGTGTCATCAGGACGTTACTGTGAAGTGTCGTCTCTGCAGTCCAGACATTGAACTCTTGGTAGCAAGTTTCTGACCATATTATTTACCAAGAGAATTCACCAGTGTTATTTTGGCAGTTGTTTACATCCCAACCTCAGCTGTTGCCGATAATGCTCGTGATGTCACCAGTTCTGTTGTTGTTAAAATAAACCCCAATACATTTGTGGCAATATATAGTGATTTTAATTGTGCCTCACTCTCTTAAACACTACCAACATTTCAACAGTTTCTCAGCTGCTCCCCAGGGAAAACAAAATTTTGAATTTGTTTTATGCTAATGCTGGTGAAGAGGCTACCTGTTAGGAAGACCCCTGTTAGGAAGTGGTCAGAGGAAGCAGAACATGCCCTCCAGGCTTGTTTTGAAGCAACTGATTGGACTACTCTCTGCCAGATGCTTCCCAAATAAACCCGAGATCACCTGTGAACTAAAGAATCTGTTACACAACAAAAAGAGCCTTTAGGAAACCAGACAGGGAGTTTTTGAGGAGTACAAAGAAGCACCTCAAAGTAAAGATCAGAGAAAACGAGAAGTACAGAAAGAAGCTGGAGAATAAACTGCAGAGGAACAATATCAGAGATGTGGACAGGGGTGGAGAAGACTACAGGCAAGCAACAGGAGGATCAGATAGATGGAAGTCTGAATTGAGCAAATGCGCAAAAGTTGTGCTCAGAGACATCTGCTGACGTTTTTGTGTTGTTTCCTTCAGTGGTTCTTGGTGCAGCACCACCACAGGCGAGGTGGGGAACAGGTTTTTCAAAGGGTTTGGCTCATTTGATAGAGTGCAGTGTGATAGCAAACCGCAACAGCTAAAAATTTAACAAATGTTGCAATGTTACTCCCCAATCGAACTGAGTCCACCGGACTATCAGGTATGAAAACACTAGAGGAAAAAACGAGCAGTTGGACGCAGCATCACCAGCAATGACAACACAGCATCCCTGTGTTTCTATAGGAACTGTGCCATAAGAAACATCTGCAATTACTTTAGCTCTGCAAAAATCTTGCATGCAGAAAAGCAGATTTCTATTTTTTACATAACTCTCCTTCAACAAATAATTAAAGTTCCTAACACTTTTCATTCATGCTGACATCCATCAGGAGAACAACTATGAGAAGCTCCACCTGCTTTTTAAAAAGCAGGCAGAGGTGTGCTGATGAGAACAGTTTTACGGATTACTCAGCACTTCCCCTACAGAACCTTACAAACCCCTCACAGTATGTAGATGATAGTTCACCAAATCATCTCCCCTGAAAATCTCCTGGAGATTCATGTGGAAACTCGAAGTGCCTTGTACATTTCACTGTTGCTGAGGAAACAAGCTTCCTTTCCATCCTGCATGTGTCATTCTGTACAGGTACGGTGCATTTTTAATCAGTTAATTTTATGCTCAACAGAAATGAAAACACTGGATCAACAAATTGAGTCAATACATTTACAGAACAAATAAAAGTTGCAAAATTATTCACATCCCTTCTACTATTTCATATTTTCCCTACACAAAGTCAGACATCAGTTTTCATTGGAAGGAAAAGGATGTGTGGGTTCAAATCAAAGTGCTTTAACAGAAGAGAATGGGACTTCTTGTTTTTTATTATATATAGCAATATCAGTCCTTGAAGACATTTCACCTGTCATCAAAAAAACTCAACTTTCCATTTACTCAAGGACAGGGGCCATTTGTTTGAAGAAAACAATGTCCACATTTTGAACATGGTGAACAGGTGCTTTGAGTGGGAATGAAACCAACACTAAACAGAGGAGAAGACCTCAGATTTCATCTTTCTAACACCTGCTCTCTAGCCCTTACTCATCTGTCTTTGTGTTTTAACAACTAATCAAACCTTGGGACATGCAACCAAAACATCTCTCATATCAGTGATATGATTAGTTCATCCAGCAATAAACTTATTGAGCTGCATGCATTGGTTGGTGACTTTAGTGGTCCTTGTGATTGTTCCGACTACATATCATTCCACAGTGTGCAACTTAATTGGCAAAATAATGCATTTTAAATCTATGTAAGACATAATACACGTTTTTAAGACTTATTTTCAACTAATGTATAAGAATGGAGAAATTTTTTTGCCATACTCCAGAGCACACATTTTCAGTCTGAAAGCAAGATTTTATGTCTTTTGTTATCAAAACGCTTAATAATTTTGCTTATCATTTCATTTTGAAAGCAGGACGTCATGTCTTTCTTTTTAAAACTTGTAATGATTGTACTCAAACCTTTTCCTCTCGCTCAGACTTAGGCTCTACTTAGAGCAAATCTCCTAGAGACCAAGGCTGAGCACAAGGAGAACTTCTGAATACAAGCATTACAAATTTTGAGAAGAAAGACATGAAGTCCTGCTTTCAAAATGAAATTGTAAGCAAAATAAGTTTTAAGAACAAAAGAAATGAAATCCTACTTTCAGACTGAAAATGTGTGGTCTTGGACTGTGGCAGAAAAATTCCACCAAGCGAGCAGATAGTTTTTCAAGTGAAGATTTGCTCCGAGCAGAGACTAAGTATGAGTGCGAGGAGAAGTTTTTGAGTACAATCATTACACTTTTTGAGAAGATATGAAGTCTTGCTTTCAAAATAACACTATCAGCAAAAGCACTAAAAATTTTGAGAACAAAAGACATAAAATCCTGTTTTCAGACTGAAAATGTGTGCTCTTGGATTATGGCAAAAAAATTTCTTCATATATAAAAACATACACTATTTTACGGGTATCCAAAGCAGTTACACAACTGTCCAGATAAAAGTAATTTCGAGCCACAAACATTTGTGTGTAATGACAAAAGCTGATAACGAAAGTTTCGGGGAGATGTTTTTCTTCTTTAGCAAAACAATTCTCTTGTAAAATCAGACTAAATACACTATTGTAATGAAATGCAATAGGCTGATTTCCATGAGGAAAGAATCAAAACAAAAACTTTATTTTTTAAAAATAAAATGTAAAAAATTGTTTGAGGTGCTTTATATTATTAAATTAAAATGAAAGCAAAAAATTAGTTATTAAAGATGAACATTACTTGTTAACTATTTTTTCATTTTAGCAGTATTTTAATATATTTGCAAAATTTTATGATCACGGAGAATTTCACTGTTTTGTTTAAATGAATCTGAATCTGAATCTGAACAAGCTGTTCCACCCACACAGAAGACTTCCAAACTGTGTGGAAATGGGATTCTTTTCAAAGAATCCCTTTTCAACAAAAAAAATGCAATATTCTAAAACCCACTGTTGATCAGGTAAATTGACTAATGTATTGCACATGTCAAAGTATTCTATACCTCTCCTGCTCTGTGCTGCTGCTTCATCACATTGTCTTGTGTCTCATCATGGTCATTTCTTCCAATGTCCACGATGCTGCTTGGTCCAGGACTCATGCCCAGAGATGGTGCCGACCCCACTGATCCATCAGACAGAACTGGCTCCCAACTGGACAGAGAGTCTGTCTTCACTAAGGGCTCTGACGGTGGCATGGTGGAATGCGGTTGTTTCATCTGAGACACAGACAAGTAGGATGCTGATAAGAATTCAAAAGCATCTTAAATATTTCTAAATATTCATGCTAAAATATTTATATTAGTAAGTTTATATGTCTGCAGCACTCTTTCTACTTTCAGTTTCAAACATTTAATTGCCTGAATACTAATGACTTCTTCTGTGTGGGTCCAGTGAATATTTTACTCAGTTCATTGCTGGTGTAAATGGGAAAGAAAGCAGGAGTTTAGCTGTGCATTCAACCATCTGTCTAAGAAAGCCAGAAGCTCAGGGAGAACAAAATTGTGTGAATTTTATCAAACAAGGTTTATACTCATTTTTTATTTACAAATTCTAAATTGTTCCTGCAAGTTTCATAAGATGCTGGACATTGAAGTACAAAATATTTGTGTTTAAAAATATTTAAACACAAATCACCAAACAACAGTGCTGACAATGACTTCTGATTTTTGAGGCAAGCTAAAGGGCCATTTCATAGCTTTCTGGCATCAAAGAAAAATTATAAAAGTTCTTTAAAAATCTGGAACTCTTGTACTTTCAAATACTGATTGAATTATGCTCCAATACATCCAAAGCATCCCAGCACACTTTGTGAAAATATATAAAAAAACAAAAAAAACAAGCTCTTTTGTTTGGATAAGTATCAATCAATCAGAATCAGCCAATCAAAATACTGCAACAAGCATCAAATATTATGAAACAAAAAAAATATATAAACATAAGAAATACTTAAATTTCGAACCTCAGGTATATTTAGTTAACCATATATACTTAACTAAGGTGAACTCATACTTGTGAATTTTAATTAATATTTTCTTAATCATATTCCTAAATATGATTTAGGAGCCCCCTAACCTCCACCCACCTCTTGTTAAGAACTTTACCACCAATAACTGTGTTTCAATACAGATTTGGTGGAATTTGGGAGACGGCGTCGAGTCTCCCAACTTGCCACACTTAAAAGCAATCAGTGGTAATTGATTATTATTTGCTGAGATTTGTTTGTGAACAAACTGAGCTCAAATGCAAAGATTAAACTCAGGCTATCAGGCTTTAGCTATCACAATGAAATAATGATTTTATTTTTGTTTTGTTTTGCCCTTTTGCAAAGTTAAGTTGCCAACTCCATTGAATCGTAATTTTAAATTGTAAACAATTTAAAATATTTTATTTTATCTATGTTGAAACCATTAAGTCGATTTTAGTAGCATTGCCATTCTCAATAAACAGAAATCCTACACCAGTTTTTCCATCTCTGATGGTGGCAGAGATACACCACCATTGAGATACATAGAGCCAGATCTCAACAGATCTGGCTCCGATTTTGATTCTGAAGAGAACCCTAGGATTAAAAAAAACAGATATTGAAAGACCAAAAACTGGGGAAGCCTTGCTTTGCTGAATGTTAGGGCTTATTATTGGGTTTTTAATTTTGGGATTATTCAGGCACTTGTTGCAGAAAAAACATGCATTATCTCCTTGCCTGGCTATAGATCCAGGTCGCCCCTTTCTCTTCAATATGTATCTTGTCTCCTTCATTTTTGTCTCACACTCAACATGCCTTTCGCTACAAAAAACATCTGCGTATCGCTCTTAATTTGATGGCAATTTGACACCACTTTGGATTTAAAGCTTTCTTAGCTACTGTGGCCGAAAAGCCGTCATTTCTGTTTTTAAGACTGACAAGAGACTAAAACTCAGAGGAATTATTTCATCTTTAGGATACAGATGTAATTTGGCTTTGGGTTTGTTGGAAAGTAAAGAAAGTGTAACATTAATGTTACTAAATACATCATTCCACTTGAAATACACAAAAAGTAGAGCAAACATTTGGATTTTTCATCTGGCTATCATGTTCAACTCTGCATATTCCTGTGCTTCTCTATGTCTGGGAGAAGTTTGGAGATTATTGGAAACGACTAACAATCAGCTGACTGATAACAGTTGGCACCCTCAAGCATTGAGGGTCTAGTAACGTGAATGTTGTTTGGAAAAGAAAATTTAATGTCTATCTGAAATTAGTCAAATATCTCCTAATATAGCACTGTCTCCCGAAGATATTAACCTTTTCAAATCTAGTTTTGAACAGCCAGAATACAGATTGTTAGCATTCCAATGGCTTTTCTACAAACTCTTAGTGCTATGTCTGTCTGCCACAGGTAGAACAGCCATTTGTAATAATTTCACTGAACTGTGACTTTAAAAAAGTCCAAACCATTCATTTAAATATAATTTTTTCTAATGTTGCTATATTTACCTTGATCGCTTTAGCTAAGTCTTGCTGGGGTGTATGCTGCTGCCTTTCTTCACAAAGTTGATGGTGGTGCAGTTGGTGGGAAAAGGACACTTCCTGCTGAAGATGCTGGTGATGCTCCACATGTTTGTGTGGAGCTTGATGAAGGTCAGCCTGTTGGCTGTAATATTGTTGTGGATGTTGGACGTGAAGCCGTTGGGTGTACTGTTGTTGTTGGTGCTGCTGCTGATATGGAAGGTTTTGTGCTTTGTTCATATTTCTGTGAGTTTTCACCAGTCCTTCCTCTCGTCTACCACGTCCCCTACCTCGCCCACGTCCTCTCTTTGTTTCTCCAGTAGATAAGCCCATCAAACCCCTGCAGTAAGGAGGTTCTGGAAGAGGGCGAATACGTGGTCTGCCTCGTGGCCGAGGAGGGCCTTCACGTTTTGGCTTGGTTGGTTTCCTGCCCCTTTTCTTAGGGCCATCATGAGATAGAATGTGTGAATTGTGCCCAATTAGAGTGTAGGTAGTAGGGTGGCAGAAGTCAATATCACTTGTCATTGGACTGAGTCCTGTAGCCCTCCTACAACTTGATACCAAATCTGGCAACAGGTCTGGAAGTCGTCGGCTATTGAGACGAATATCTGCCGGAGCATCGGCTTTATCTTCATCATCTTCAAATTCATATTCCTGAGGATAGTTTTTCTTTGTTTTGGGTTGTGGATCACGTCGCTGTTTGAGCAAGTGAAAAGAGCTAGTCTTCAGTAGTTTTTTGGGTCTAGAAGAACAAAAGATAGGTGAAGTCAAACCAGTAGTGCTGGAACTTCCAACCACAGCTCCCACTATTTTGTTAGCAGATACATCACCTTGTGCTGCTGAACTCAGTGCTATAGAGTGATTTTGAGACTGGATGAGGCCAAGCTGGTCAGTATTCACAGTAGAAGGAAGCTCATAGCTCTTTACAGCATCAAGGTCTAAATGCAGATTGCTATTACCTGTTCCTGGAAGGGTGTGACAGTACTGTCCATAAATTTGATCAGTGTGATGATTACCCAGACCAAATCCCTCTCCAGCACCTCCAACCTTTAGGTCATCTACATCTTCCTGTGACTGCCCACAACTCTTATTAAGAGTTTCTTGAATAGCCTGTCCTGCCCCAGAATTCCCAGCACAATTTGACTTATATTCAGATGAACAAAACATATTCTCCACCTCAGGAAAGAATGAGCGATCCTCATCTTGTAAGAGTGAGTCTGGAAAGCAGATGGATGGTAGAGATGGAAACCGTTGCTGTTGCTGAGTTTGATCCAGTCCAACCTTATTTCCTGGGGTAATTATGTCAAACTGATGCTGTTTGAGCTGGTCTAACTGAGAGTGTGGAAGTTGTGCTTCATGCTGTCTTTGTTGAGCTTGCTGTGGATGGTGAGGAGGAGCCATGTTTGCTGACATTCCATGGGGTTGCAGATGACCTAACTGTTCGTGTGATACCTGCTGGTGAATGTGTGCTTGTTGCCCTTGGATAGCATGGGAGCGGGTGTGGGCAGATGGTGGGTTGAGGTGGTGAAGGTGTGAAGATGTGGATAAATCTAAATCTGGTTCAGCAAGAAGATTATGGAGATCTGGGAGCTTTTGTTGAGAATGATGTTGAGGTGTAAGTCTGTGCTGGTGTGTATACCTTTCTCCACCACCTCCCTCGATTTCTGGAACAGTCATACCAAGTTCAATTCCGTCGAGTGTTTCACTAGTGTCAATGTTATTGGCCTGTGAAAGAGATTGGTCTAGCATTTCCAGATGAGGTATTGAATTCTGACTTGTTCGAAGCTGATCTCTTGCTCGAGTATCAAGTCTGTAATGGGAATTTATACGTTGGTTCTGCAGTGGAAGTGGAGAAAGGTTCTGTGAATCGGATTCCACCCCAGCAACCCTTGCTTCACCAATTGTACCAATCATACCTGGCTGACTCAAAGGGTTGTGTGGTTGCTGTTGCTGTGTGAATACTTGCTGAAGGTCCAATTTAGTGCAGGGGGTATGAGAATGTGCAGACTGCATCACATGTGATGACTGAGAAGGGTCTGGTGGATTTGTCAAAGAAAGGGGGGCCTGACTTTGGTGAGCCTGAAGCAAGTCAGGTGTATTACATAGATATGCATTGTCATTTGTACTTGAAGGCTTTTTTTGGTCAGTACATGGATTGTTATGAGTATCGGAATTGGCCTGACAATGCTGAGAATGTTGAGAGTGCTGAGTAAGTTGACTGTGCCGGGATTGGTGGGTAATTTGATGGGAGTGTTGAGCGTGCTGCTGAGAATATGGGGACACATGTAAATGATAGGAATGTTGGTGGTGTGGGTGTTGAGTATAGGAATCCCCTCTTTCATATTGTACTACAGAGTCCAAAGACTCATGTTGCTGTTGATTGCTCTGGTTAATAAGGGAGCAAGACAGAGATTTTGAAACTCCTTGTACTTCTCCAGCAGGGCACTTTGATACAGTCAATTCTGACATGGTCTGTAGTTTTTTCTGGGTTGATTCTAATTGTCTGGTTGGGTCATTTGCTGCTTCAGTAATCACTGACTCTGAATCAGAGTGGTTGGTACCGTTATTGGTACGAATGACACTCTGAGAATGGTGGCTCTCATTTGAGAGCTTGTTTATATCAAAGCTCATCTGCTTCCTTTCACTATCTCTAGCCTGTGATATACTTTGGGATAACTGTTGAGAATGTGAATGATGCTGGGAACGATGAGGAGCTGCTCTTTGTGTCTGTAGTAAATGTTGGAACAAGAAATCTTCAGTTTCTTCTGCTTCAACTCGAGATCGATCAGCTGCCAATAATTTTGAACCAGGTTTTGATTTGGTTGGTGTTGAGTGATAGGTATCGCTTTGAGTTTGTCGTGTATTGGACAAACTTTCTGGTGAGGTTATAAAAGCAGGAGACAAGATAGAAGACAAGTATTTAGTCCCTCCTGAGCTACCAGGGGTCAGTGAGGGGCAAACTGCAGCAGGGGAATGTAAAGTAGAGTGACTGAGAGTAGAAATGATAACAGGTGATGTACTTGACTCAGGCAAATGATAGGAGCTCTTACTTTCATTACCAACAGCAGGAGTAGCACTCCCTGATCCTACAGATTCAGTTCCACTCCTTTCTGTAGCTGCTCCAGATAGAGGTCCCATCCTTGATGATTCATTCCCATATTCCAAAGGACTGCTTGCCCCCTTGAGAGAAGCAGAGCCATAATTGGAGTCACCAAAGACTATTTCTGCAGCAAAAGAGTGTCTTCCAGAACCTATACTGGTGAAAGCTTTTCCTCCGGTGACTACTTCCCCAGAATTTAAATCCTCGGGATGAGGTGAGCTAAATCCTCCAAAGCTCTGGGCCATGTGTGCAGATGGCATTTGGGTGGGGGAGTAAGAGTGGACATGGGGAGATGGAGAAGTCTGGTTTGGCATGACAGTGCTAGATTTCACCAGAGATTGAGAGCCATAGCTGGTTAGGCATTGTTTAAGAGGAGGTTGTTGAACAAGGGAAGATGACACCACTGGCAGTAGAGGTGGTGCTGGGGCTAGCTGAGGACCATGCTGCTGATGAGAGCGTGTGGGCAAGGAAATGCTGTTTGGCTTGGAACTAGAGGAGGATGCTGGTGGTGGACTGTGTGCAGTATGGGTGAAAGACAAAGAACCTGAAGTGGAATAGCCACTGTTGGAACTGGAACCAATGGGTCCCTTTGTTGCAGATGAAGAGGATACAGAGGAACTAGATGGTGAGGTTGTGAAGGGGGTTTGGATAGTCGGTCGATATGACTGAGGTGAGGGCTTAGGATCAGTAGACAAACGTTGTTCATCCAGGGGACTACAGGGCATTCCAGCATTCTGATGCTGACTAACTAACTGTTGGTATCTAGATGACCCACCACAACTGGTATATTGGTGTAGTGCTGTGGACTGAGCTGGAGGTGAGCGCTGGTAATGTTTGATCACACTGTCTTCCCGAGAAACTACCCTCTCTGGAGCAGACTGGGGCTGGGGAACTGTTGCCCCCAGCAGAGCGGGAGAAGAAGAGAACATGGATGAAGCACATAACTGAGAATGCCGATTGTGAAGTTGAGAGGACAACAGGTTGAACTGGGAAGGAGGTAAATGGCAATTAGAGTCGTCGGATGAAATTTGGTTCTGAGGAACCGGGGACTCCTGCGATCCCCTATATGTGGCACTTTGAGAAAAAAGCAAGTGATCAAAGCCCAAGCTGGACTGGGAGGGGGTTTTAATGTGCAGAGGAGAATCATGGGGGGATAACAATCCATTAGACGTTGGGTTATATGTAGGGGCATCCTGGAAGGGCAGAGAAGGTGTGAATGATCGTCCAGGGAAGGAGCCAGGATGTTGATAAGCGGAAAGGGATGAAGAAGAGGGAAAGGATCCAGAACCTGGAATGGCCCCAGAAATAAAGAGCTCCGCAGGGCCTGGTGTACGCATTGCTAGGGAGCACAATGATAAACAAAGTGTTATTTAACACACAAATGTAATTTTTGATTTTCAAATCAACAAAATTTTCATTTTACATGTTTGCAAATTTCAGAAAATCTTTGTGGAATTGAATAATCATTCAAATATGAGCAGATCACTGACACTCACTGTTCTGCCAAGAGGGTGACCGAAACTGAGAGAGAAGAGAGGAAGAAGAGGGTGTAGCCTGTGGACCCCGGGACTCTAGTGCTGAGATCAGATTAATGACAGCAGGGTCAGGACCAGAGGTGCTGGCGTGGTGCAGGTTGGTGTCAAACAGCCCAGAAAGACCTGGCAACAAAAAATAAGAGTTCAGTCAAATTAAATTTTTTATATGGCTGTAGTAAACAACAAATATCACTTCAAGGTACTTAAAAGTGCCTTGAGACGATAGTGCAGAAACACAATAGAGAAAGAGCAAATAAAAACTCCTCTTTAACAGGAGGAGATTTGCAACAGAACCGAAACTTGACTTAGTGTGAGCTGGCATCTGCAACAAGACAGTATTTTGAGAAAACGTATCTTACAGACGAGAAAAGAAACTAACACACTGAAAGAAAACTTTCTTTGTAAAAAAAAAAAAAAAAAAAAATAAAAGGAAAAGAAAAACTAAGTTAATGTTAATTTAGTTTGTGGTTTCATCTAGGAGAAAACAAATAAACAAGCTCTGAGCTGGTTTTTAAGTGTTTAAAAAGAAAGAGTATGAAAGGTATGGCAAAGACTAGAATATTGTGAAGTTCATCATTTTTTGTCACTCATATAAAGTGAAACAAATATTTTAAAGATTCACTGCACATCTAGTGAATTATTTCAAATCTCTATTTCTTGTCATTTTGATTGTTATTCTCACTGCATTAGAGTTCCAGGAAATACCTTTTAGAAAAAAATACTGTAAATTTGCCCCCAAAATTCCAGAAATTTCCAGATCAAGCCCAGACACCTTCAAGAGAAAAACAAGGAAACCCCCAAATCTGAAAAGTTGCAAACCCATCAGACAAAAACCTCAAATCTTGAGATCAATCTCAGAACCCTTGTGAAAGATAAATGTACTAAGTTCAATCTTAACATACTTGAAGCCAGACCAATCATCAGTATACATCAAGTTTAAGGATTATAATCTAACTTAAAGGATGCTGTTTTATAACTATGATTTTGTACTGAATGTATTTTAATTGTAATTCAATTGTAGAAAATCACATTTTTGTGCATTTGGAGTGCACTGAGAATATTATGCGCTCAAGTATAAAAGCTTTACACTTTAGGTATATAGCTGTTATATGTACATAACTATGCTTGATAAGTAAAACTTAGTTTACCATTTTTGTAAAATATTCACATTTCAATATATTTAGAATATCTTCTAAGTTTATAACCATTATATAGTTTATATATTAATACTGTAATCACAGTACTTCTTCCTGAGCTCTGGCTTTCGTTTTCATCTTCATTTGCTTAGACTGCAAAGATATGTTGAAGAAAAAAACATAGATTATCAAAGTCTCTTTAGCATACTGAGCTTAATTAAATCCAGGTTGAGTTTATCTAGAAAACTATATTAAGTATCAACACACAGACCCTCTGTGCAATTATAACGATGGTGAATGATTGTTATAAAAATAGAATCAGAATAACATTGTTAAAATATTTATTTCTGAAACAAAGTTTGTTTATATATATGCTGCACTGTTTATAATTAAAGATTATTAGCATTTTGAAGCAAACTTACCACCAGCTAGCAACACATTAGCAGCCTGCATCCCTTCGGGCTCCTTTCGTGACCCAAATTTCATTTCCTTCCAGTTCTTGTTCTGTTGTGCTGTCGTTTAACTCTGACTAAGATGTCACCAGTTTGAATTTACCAAAAATACTAACTATTATCAAGGCTCTCTATACCTTTAAGGAAATATTATGCAAGTAAAACTGACAAATTTGAAAAGCATTTCTTCTCCTCCCCAGCTCACGATGATGCCGGGAAAAGTGCCATCTTGTTTTCATGGCACTTTAAAAAAAAAACTGAAAGTGTACATTACCACCGCCATCTGATTTGGAGTATGAACTGGAGCTAATGCCATTCACTAATAGGTAGATCTTACATCACACATCTGAAAATGGATTGGGTAAAAATAACTTCTGTGTTTTCGTTAAAAAACTGGAGACAACAGATCATATTTGGAGAGATGTAAAACTGAAGATACCTGCTACATTATCTGTTATTGTTTTTCTTGTAGAACCTTTGTCACTAAACTGTTGACATTTGTTTTGAGGCATGAACACATTATTTACTACTTTGTTAAGCATTACATTAATTTTCACTATAAGGATTGTTTTGTTTTGTTTTATGCTTTGCCATTTTAACAAAATAATAAAGGATTATTAAGGCACCTAAAACTTCATCAGCTTAAAGTACACACTGAGATGTAATTTAAAACAGAGTGAAATTTCTGTATATTTAATAGTTTACTTAAAAGTAAGCTTTAGGGAAAAGTTCTGTTTTGAGCATGTTTTTAAAAAATATATTTTTTAAAAATATATTCTTAAAAAATATACACAAAATAACTTTTCATTGGTACACTTGAGCAAATACATATTTTGTTCACTTAAAGTATAATTTTATTTAATATATCTCTTAAAAGTGTATTGTGGTACAATTATATTTCAGTGTGTTTAAAGTTATAATGTCAAAAGTGGTACAAGCATGCTATTGATATATACTTCATATATATTCATATGTATTACACTTAATACTTAGCGTACTTAAAATATACTTACACAAATGAAAGTATGTTTGAAATATACTTTTTTTTTCATGAAGGGTCTCCAGAAAATTGCCAAAATTGCAAATATTCTCTCCAGGTGTGACACTGAAAAACTAATCCATGCATTTGTTACTTCAAGGCTGGACTACTATCTGATTCTTTACTATCAGTAAGTCCATAAAATGCAGGTCAAAGCCGTTAACAGATCCAAAATTCTGCAACAAGTGTTCTGATGAAAATTTTTTAAAATAGATCAAATTTCTCATATTTTAGCTTCTCCTTCTCACATATAAACCCCTTTGTCAAATGTTCTATAACTTCATGGGTTTCCACATTTGAAAAAGGAGGACTTGATGAGACTTCAAGATTTCACTCATTGAATTTTATTTATACCGGTGAACAATGAAAAGGTGCAAAACCTACAAAATACATCCAAAGAGATATTTAGAGATATTTAGTTTAAATTGAATACATTCTTAGTTATCATTCCATCATTGACTTTAGACATTAATTTCTTTCACAATTTTAACCAAATGGATTTTTTTCTTTTTTTCTTTTTATTAATTTTGATTGTTTTGTTTTGTTTTCTTAGTTCAAGGAGATAAGGATTGACTCCTTGAATAATTTCTTTGATTAAACCAAACAAATTGTACAAGAAGTCAAATATTTTTCCAAATTAGATTTAAACTTGTTTTTCTCTCAGGACAAAATTTTTACATTAATTGAATTTTAGATATACATAAAATAGAGTCAAACTTTAAAACCCACAATACAAATTCAATAAATTCTACATTTCTCTTACTCAAATACAAAAGCAAAGCCAGACTACATTTTCAGCTAAGTCCAGTGAAAGGCTTACTGGTAGTCATATTAAGTCTAAGTACTTTTCCCATTAATTTGATCAGTTTGCTTTTGAAATGCAGATTTGGGGGCTGTGTCTGCCTTCCTCAGTTCTATTGCAAAACCAGCCAAATGCTCGGTGGATTCCTTATATTACCTGAGTGCAGGGTGCTCCTGTTTGGACCAGACTGATTTCATCTGCTGAGAAGTGCTGCAGAGTGGCACACATGTCTATGCACCCACATCTGCACCCATGCAGATCTGCGTAACACCCTTAATACACATACCATTACACCTAGAGCTTATTTGTCTCTTAACTTTGAGGAAAAAGGGTTCCCCTGTAGCCTATTAAATTGGCACAACTAATCAAATTTTTATATATATAAAAAAAGAAAAAAATAATTTGATATAATTGACACAGAAAGCAAATCCTCACCTATTGTCCGTCCAGGAGGACCCCAGGTTCCACCCTGCCTGGAGCTTCCAGGGTGGTGGTTGGTTGTATAGGCTCTGAGAGGGTAAGGGGGACCATAGGTTTGGCGGTGGAGAAGTTCTGAGTCTGGGTGGGATGACCTGGAGCTCCCATATAAAAGGCTGCAGAGCATATTTAGAAAGTTTGATTTTAAGAATACTTTTTATAACATTTTATTATAGTCTGCTTTGACATAGAAACATCACACTAGCAATATGCAAGTAATAATGGTAATATTGTTTAAACTATTAGTTTATTTTATTAGTTTATTTATCCAACACCATTTCAATACAAAGGCTGTCTTGAAGCACTTTATGAAAAATCATTTCAATTCAATCACATATCCAATTAATCCTAGTTTAATAATAATAATAACCTGAGTTTATTATTCAAATTAGTTGAAATAAATTCTAGAAAACCCACAGTAGATTGTATTGTGTCATTAACTTGCAGCTTTTACTCATCCTGGATCTGCACATAGTGACAGTAGACAACTACTGGCATTTTGCAGATGACTTTACAACAAGCACTCATACTGAGCATACTTATGGCAACATGAAGAGGAAAATTTCCCTTCAACAGGAAGAAAGCTTGGGCAAAACTAGAACCTGGAGAACCCAGAGAAGAGACACAAAAAGAAACAGAAGAACTGATCTAGGAGTACTTTCTATGCCAACAAGAAGTATAAAGTTAATAGCAGGAGATTGACAATGTCTAATTGTTAGCAGCATTCTCTCAGTCGATTCCCTCCTCGAGGAAAGTGCCAGTCATCCAACATGTAAACACACCTGTAATTATGTAAACATTTGCACAAACACAAAAGTCTTCTTCAGTATGCTAGAAAAGGGAAGAAAATACTAAATATATGTTCACTGCAGGCAATCCACTGCAATCCACTGTCAGACATTAAAGCTGCACAAAATTGTGGATTACAGCCATCTGTGGAAAAAAATCAGTGGGCCTAAGAATAGCTTAGATGAAATTTATTGAAAATCCGTTGTTAGCATAGATTTACTTGGCACATCTAGGCTAACTGCATGCTTTGGTCAGTGTATAATTTCATGTCAGTATAATGCATAATGACTATTATTTGTTTTCTAATTACCACAGAGTTTGAACTGACATATAGTTTTGTCCATACTACATTCTTCAAAGAAGTTTTGGAGGAACTTCTGTCAATGGGATCCAGTGGATTCTGTCAGTGGACAGTGGATTCTGGAAAGTTGAGATATGTAAAAAATGAATAATAATTAATTTTTTCATAACCTTCTTCAACATGGTATACTGTTAAAATTGCTTGTCAAATTGAAATTGACATGCATTATAAGAAGACACAGCTTTCATGTTCTCTTATATTCCCACTGTCAGACATTAAAGCTGCAGAAGGTAACTTTTAGAAAAAGTTTTTTTTTTTTTTTTTTTTTTTTTTTAACATATTTCTTAAGACTTTTACTATGTTCCAGTGTAGCATATTCTGAGACAGCTCGATGAGAGAATCAAGCTCTGTGGTCCGACTGCTATCTGCAGAAATACATCACTCATCTGCCATGCCATCACCATATTATTTATTGGTTCTGGTCCACTTCGTTTCCTGAAGTCGACAGTCTACACAGGACACCTTGGGACATTGTAGACCACTGCATGCTTCCTTCACGGCCAACCTGTTTGGAAATGCTGGTTTATTTTTCCAGCAGGACTTGGTATAGACCACACAAATGACCATGGCGGTAGTGCGCTAGATGGCCAGCAAATTTTCAGTTTTCAGTCTTTGTCAGCCAAAATTATCACATTAACAAGAAATAAAGACGAATCATTTTTCTCTAAGTGTAGTGAATTTATATGTGTTTCAACTGCTAAAATGAGGAACAAAAAACTTTTTCAAAACATATTTTTTTTTAGATTTACCTCTTACAACAAGAAATACATAACTTACAGTATAACATGCTTGACAGCTAAATCAGAACTTTTCCTGTTTTTTATTTTGAAAATAACTTGCAATTTGGGCAATTTATGGTGAAAAAAAGTGAACATTAATGTAATACTTCCAAAAACAGCCTGAATAATTTTAGAGAATTTGTCCCCAGCCTGGAATAGACACCATTGTTTAGCTCTAGACCATAGTCTACGATTTAGATTTGCTGCTTCTCATTTGGCTGCAAGCCACTCAGATCAATGCACCTTGTAATATTAACAAATAAAAATGAATTGTTTGTACAACTTTCTTTTAAAACAAATTGGTTATTTAACTGTTTGAGCAATGATAGTTATTGACTAAACTTGGCTTCATGTATGCATTACAAATTCCCCCCAGTAATATGTAAATAAGGATAAATACATGCACAGATTAAGCAAATTTTGCCATATTTAATTTTATACCAAATTCAGACAGGTTGTCAAACCATAATTGTTCAAACAGAATACTCAAATGAATCAGTGTTTCTTTTTTTATTATTATTTAACTATTGATTAAATGTTCTCTTTTTATGTATATTTTTATTCTCTACATAAAGTACCATATATTGTCTTGCTGTTTCAGGCCAAAGAGTTGGCTCTTTTCATAAAGGCAGCTGTCTACAAAACCAAATGATGGAGGGGAGCTGCAATAACTCAAAAATCTAACTAAAAATAATAAATGAATAAATAATGGTAAAATGTGCAGGCCTGAATGGTGCCCTTTGTTTTTCTCCTGTATTATAAAAAAATATAATTCAGAAATATAGACAGCACTCTGGCTGTTTCTTGTTACTTGAGAAACCTCCCACCATCCCACATCAGTGAAAATGTATAAATGCCTTACAGCACATATGTCAAAGTTAAGTTCCGCGGGCCGGATTATCTGTGGCCCCCAGGATGATATTTAATTACTATTACAACCTGCCTGCAGGCCACAGCCGCCCGCTGGCGTTTTGCACGCACCAACACTACATTCCCCACAATGCAACCATAGCCCGCGAAGTCACTGAAACACGAGCGGCTTCATTGTTCAACTTTCAGGAAACCCCCTCCTCAAAAATGGCTAAAGTTTAGTGGACGCTGAGAACAGAGGGTTTCAGGCCAGGTGGGAGGCAGACAGTGATGTCCAATTTTTTTCAGTAACGAGTAGTCTAACGCGTTTCTATTTCAAATCAGTAGCCAGACTTCAGTTACTGATCGAAACCACTTTGTGTGACTATTTTCTTTTGTAATTTTATTTCCTCTATCCGTCTTGGGGAGTGACCGCAGTTTCTATGCGACACTGTCAGCAGCGACAGAAATAATGGACGGAGATGCGCATTTTCTTGCTGAAAGGGAACTATTTTGAGTTTAGGTCGCGAATTCCGTTTATTGCGGCTTTGGGCTTATTTTTTCTTTCTAAAGTCGTTGCAGATTTAATGAGTGGCAGGTCGCGGTTTTTGGGCTTAATAAGCAGACATAAATCCCAGAATTTGTCTGTCATCCACGTTTTAGTCCATCACTTTCCGGATGCTCCGTCCCACTGTGTCTTTGTTAATGTCAAGTTAATATAGTTGTTGTGAATGACGTCAAGCTTCGCGTTGCGCTCCAGAAAACCGCAAACATTGAGACTAATATGAACAGCGCAATAAACGTGAAAACAGCTACGAATTAACAAGTCCGTAAAGTTGTGCTACTAAACGTCATTATAATTATTAATATTAATAAAAGTGTCACTAATCTGTGCAGCCATTTGAGTTGTGAAGCTGCAGGAGGAGCTCTGAGAGCTGCGCTGTGACAACGAACACAGGACCGTAACGCACAACCTGGAGGCTGAGGGCAGGATGGGGGCTTTAAAATCCTTCTTAGAGTTTTCCATACAACAGTGGACCACACAAAAACACGCACTAATTACTAAAGTTTTTTTGTACTGTTGTAATCATTAAATAATCTCTCCTCCAGTTCAACCTTATAACTGGAGACACATTGTTGATGTTACCAACATTGGTGGTGAAATCAATGTTGGTAACATTGATGTTGGTAACATCAATGTTGGTAACATGTTACCATGTTAACTTGCAAAATAACTTGCAATTAAATATTGGTAAAGATCAATGTGATTTTCACAGGAGGCAGAGTGTTGTTGTCAACAATTGTTGAAAGTAACTAAAACAATTACTTTTAATGTAACTTAGTTTCTTTCCAAATCAAGTAGTAACAAGTAACGAAGTCTAAGAAGGCACTATCAAACTTATCAGAGACACACAAAGACAAGAATATGAACATCATAGAGCAGCGCAATAATGCATTTCAGTTTATAATGCATGCTCTTCAATATATATATATATATATATATATATATATATATATATATATATATATATATATATGGATAGCTCAATAGATAAGGCATCAGTATATCACCCGAGAGGGCGGGGTTCGAATCCAGTCTGGGTCCTTAGGCAAGACCCTTCAAGCTACTGCCTACCTCATTCCATGAGAGATACTAAGTTGCATAACATGCCGGCTCAGACGTCGCCCGGCCAAACAAGGTCTGCCTCAGGTGTTGGGGAATCAGAGCACCTTGATGACAAATGGGCTACTGGAACAAGACGGAAATGGGCGAGAGATTATGGCAAGCCGTTTTTACATAAATTCGGGTTTGCCGCCCTTACATTCCAGATATCTCAAATTGTTTTATGACTAGACATCTTAGCAATTTAAGATATCTCTAATTATATTTTGACTAGACAAAATACCTATTTGAGATATCTCTAATTACATTCTGACTAGTCAAAATGACGTCAGATTTACCATTGATTTGTACGGGGACTTCAATTCAAGATATCTACAATGAATTACTGACTATCTGAAATACACATTTCAGATATCTACATTTTAATTATGACTAGTCAAAAAGTAAATTCAAGATATCTCGATTATAGTTTTGACTAGTCATAATTCAAATTAAAGATATCTCAAATTAGTCCATAATTCAAGATATCTTAAATGTATTTTTGGATAGGAGAAATGTAGTTTTGACTAGTGGAAACTGAATTATAGATATCTTAAAAGCAAATAATGACTAGGCAAAACTAAATTAGAGATATCTTGAATTATAATTTTGACTAGTCAAAATTCCTTTTAAGATATCTCTAAATGAGTTAGAGATATCTTGAATTATTCAACTTTTCTATTGAAGATATCTTAAATGAACATTCTGACTAGTCAAAATGACGTTACAGATATCTTGAATTAGCGTTCTGTCTAGTCAAAACATCACTGATTTACGTGGCAATTTGAAAGTTTAATAAAACAATAAAAAATAGAAAAAAACGAAACAAGACATTTGAAAATGCACAACTTTCATGTTGAAAATGATTGACAAAGCAATTTTAGCTTTTCAAAGCTGTTTTTAACTGCATTCGGTTCGTTGGAAATGAATAAATTTGAATACATTTTTTGCAGATATCATTAGCAGTCTTAATAGTTTATGAAGTTTTGCGTTCTCCCCATTTCCAACATTGCCGAGCTCTTTCTAATTTGTGGCATTTACGGACAGTTTTGTGCAGGAAACATAAAATTCTGCAGGCAACTGTTTGGACAGCACAAAGGGGCTTCAACGTCATTCTTAAGTCAGATATCTTAAATTGTAATTCCGGATACGTGCCTCGTCAAATGACAAATCCAGTGACGTCATTTGAGATATCTTGAAAGGAATTTTGACGAGTCAAAACGTAATTGAAGATATCTTGAATTATTATTCTTACTAGTCAGAATGTAAATGCAGATATCTTAAATTACCATTCCGGATAGTCAAAATGTAGTTTTGTCTAGTCAAAATGCATTTTCAGATATCTGGAATGTAATTACGGATAGTCATACGAAACCGAATTTATGTTAAAACGGCTTGCCATAGAGAGATGAAAATGTGGATCTGTTGGAATGCTACTACTCAAGTAACCCTAGTCAGAGAGGTTACATGCAAAGACTGGGGAAGGAATGGTTACTTCGACATCCCCAGTCAACACTAAGCGCTAAACAACTAGTAGCTCAGTGTTCCAACATCCGCAAACGGCAACTGCTATCACAACTTGAGATTGATGAGATACAACACAAATGCTACGGCAAAAGGGAGGAACCTGGATGTCAGAACTGTGGGGACTTAACTACAAGTCCCCACCCAGTGAGGGGATACACGGCCCCAGTGAGCGAATCAGAGCTGAACGAGACAGCTCATTGAGAATGTGAATGCAGCATTGAGAACAATCCCTACCACTACCATAACAGAAACCAATGAGCTGATCTACAACTCAGCATCAGTGATCCTTGAGATACATGAGACCCAATACCCACCATGGAAAAGGCGGTTAGAGGCTAAAATCAAGGTAACAAGGAGGGAAGTGAGCCAACTGTCAGAGCTCCACAAGGGTACAATGAAAAGACAAGTACCCAGAAAGTTGCCCATACCTGAAGCACTCGAAACTGCCAAATAGAGACTCCAAGCCTTGGCCAGCCGCCTAAAGAGATACACAAGGGAGAATGAATCCAGAAGGATTAACCGGCTCTTCTCCACTCAACCAGCTAAGGTGTACTCTCAATGGCAGGGTAATAACAACAGAGCAGACCCACCAAGGCTGGAGACTGAACAATACTGGAAAGGCATATGGGAAAGGGAGGCGTCCCACAACAGCAATGCACAGTGGTTGATCTTTCTACGAGAGGACCATAGCAACCTCCCTGAGCAAGCTCCGGTAACCATCACTGTGACAGATGTCCAAGAAAGAGTCTCAGGTATGAAAAACTGGACAGCACCAGGGCCTGACATGATCCATGCCTACTGGCTAAAGACACTCACTGCCCTCCATGAGCGACTGGCAGGCCAAATGAACCAGCTGCTACAAAGTGGGACTCACCCTGAATGGTTAACTGAAGGGCGGACAATCCTAATCCAGAAGGATCCATCAAAGGGCCCAGTCCCACCCAACTACCGACCAATAACCTGCCTCTCCACAACCTGGAAGCTCATGTCAGGCATCATAGCGGCCAAGATAAGCAAACACATGGATAAACACATGAGCATGGCACAGAAAGGTATCGGTGTAAATAGCAGAGGAGCCAAACACCAACTCCTCGTAGACCGCACAGTTGCCCGAGACTGCAAAACCCGACACACCAACCTGTGCATGGCTTGGATTGATTACAAGAAAGCCTATGACTCAATGCCGCATACTTGGATCATTGAATGCTTACAGATGTATAACATCAACAGGACTCTGAGAGCCTTCATTGCAAACTCAATGAGGCTGTGGAAAACCACCCTTGAAGCCAACTGCAAACCACTTGCACAAGTGTCCATCAAATGTGGCATATACCAAGGAGATGCTCTGTCCCCGCTACTGTTCTGCATAGGCCTGAACCCCCTCAGCCAAATTATCAACAAGACTGGCTACGGATACCGACTCAAAAATGGGGCCAACATCAGTCACCTTCTCTACATGGATGACATCAAACTGTATGCCAAGAGTGAACGAGACATCGACTCACTGATCCACACCACCAGGATCTACAGCACGGACATTGGGATGTCATTCGGACAAGAGAAGTGTGGTCGGCTGATCACAAAGAGGGGGAAGGTGATCCGCACAGAAGGGGTCTCACTCCCAGAAGGAGCAATAGCAGACATAGAGGACAGTTACAAGTACCTAGGTATACCACAAGCAAACGGCGACCTCGATGAGGTCACAAGGAAAGGAGCCACAGCTAAATACCTCCAACGAATAAGGCAAGTCCTGAGAAGCCAGCTCAATGGCAAGAACAAAATCCGTGCGATAAACAGCTATGCCTTGCCAGTAATCAGATACCCTGCTGGAATAATTAGCTGGCCAAAGGAGGAGATAAAAGCCACAGATATTAAGACTAGAAAGCTACTAACAATGCATGGAGGGTTCCATCCCAAATCCAGCACCCTGAGACTGTACACGAGCCGCAAGGAAGGAGGCAGAGGACTAGTGAGTGTGAGAACCACTGTCCAGGATGAAACAACTAAGATCCATAAATACATCAGGGACAAAGCCTCAACAGACAATGTGCTCAGTGAATGTCTCAGACAACAGGGAACGGAGGTTGAGGTGCCAGAGATACCATCATGGGAGGACAAGCCCCTACATGGGATGTACCACCAGCAAATAACCCAAGTGGCTGATATCAGTAAATCCTACCAATGGCTGGAAAAAGCTGGACTCAAGGACAGCACAGAGGCCCTCATCCTGGCCGCCCAGGAACAGGCCCTAAACACCAGAGCAATAGAGGCCCAGATCTACCACACCAGACAAGACCCAAGGTGTAGGTTGTGCAAGGAGGCCCCTGAGACAGTCCAGCACATAACAGCAGGGTGCAAGATACTGGCAGGGAAAGCGTACATGGAACGACATAACCAAGTGGCGGGCATAGTGTACAGAAACATCTGTGCAGAATATGGACTGGAAACCCCGAGATCAAAGTGGGAAACACCCCCAAAGGTGGTGGAGAACGCCAGAGCTAAGATCCTGTGGGACTTCCAGATCCAGACAGACAGAATGGTAATGGCGAACCAACCAGACATTGTCGTAGTGGATAAACAACAGAGGAAAGCCGTTGTGGTAGATGTAGCAATACCAAGCGATTGCAACATCAGGAAAAAGAAGCACGAGAAACTAGAGAAATATCAGGACCTCAGGGAGGAACTGGAGAGGGCCTGGAAGGTGAAGACCACAGTGGTGCCTGTGGTCATCGGGGCCCTCGGGGCAGTCACCCCCAAACTGGATCAATGGCTACAACAGATCCCAGGAACAACATCAGACATCCCAGTCCAGAAATGTGCAGTCCTTGGCACAGCCAAGATACTGCGCAGGACCCTCAAGCTCCCAGGCCTCTGGTAGAGGACCCGAGCTCAGAGGATAAGAACCACCCGCGGTGGGTGAGGAGGGAATTTTTT
>VMRN01000227.1:181888-223344 GCA_010277015.1 Poeciliopsis turrubarensis
TATTAAATAATATACAGTGTTAGGTCTTGTGTTAGGTCTTGGTTCAATAGGCTATGTGCAATCATTTCAATGTATTTTAAGAAACATTGAACCAGTCTGGCCCACGGCTTGCAGCAAATTCGTTTTTTTGGCCTTTGGTGTATTTGACTTTGACATTTCTGCTTTAGGAGATCTTAAAACTATATTTTGCAGAGGCTCAGAGTGAATGCTAACCTTTCTAAAATGTTCCTTAAGCTGCAGCAGAGCTAAATCACATTAGCAGGACGGTCTGTTGTTGTTAGAAGCTGAAATTAGCGTATGACCCCATGGTTTGATAGATTTCCTGTGTATGTTTTCCACCTGAAACAGCTTTATGTGACCTGCTGAGGTCACATAAAGCTGTTTTATGTATAACCACACATAAGAAGTGTGGTTATTGGACCACACTTCTTATGTCAATGGGACATGGAGATATCATAACAAGTTGAAAAGAAATAAATGTTTTTAAAAATATCAGAAAAATCGCTTTAAAATAAATCAAAATATTGCTACTTGAGCCGCTGCCTCAGTGGAGTGGGTAGTCTTTTATTTTAGGAATTGCAACTAGATAGCCAGCAGACTGTCTGTCGCTGCTGCATGATCTGCAACAGGTAAATCTAAGCTACACTGGTCCTGAAGAGATGTCCTGCTATGTGCTACTTTTTTTTACACATATTAAAGCCCTAAAAGTGCATTTAATTCCACCAAAACATGGCCAATCTTTTTAACTCATCTAAACTTCCAGAGACCGAAAATATAAATTATTTCATTCTCATATGAGCACAATTTTGCTAGATTTTGGTCTTTCCGAATACCAGTATCTTATATAGAATGCTATCATTTCATCATCATCATCATCATTATTATTATTACAGTTTTATTATTATGGTTTAAAAAAAATTCCAGTGATAACATGCCATTTTCACATGAAATACAGACTGCAGACATGAATAGTGATTGAAGCTGGACCAGTTTATCCACATAACCTCTAATTCACTCTAATCACCTTGCATGACTGGACTACAGACTGACGTGGTTGTCAAGGCGACCGCTAATGTGGACAAAAGCTAACAGCGAGCTATGCTAACTTTAACGTGACTCTCAGGCCACCCTTTCAAGACAGTGTGGACGTGAAAAGACGCTGCGTTTGATTTTCCTCCCCCCAATTTACAGACACATACGCACAAAGTCTTCCGTGAACTTGATAAAACACGACGTACCGTTAACGGACAGGTCTCCAGTCTCCTACCGTGGGAAACGTCCTGAGCACAGGAGCCGAAACTATTAACATCGTGGACGATGTTAATAGTCGCCGAATAGTTTCGGCTCCTGTTAGCCCTACCGCGGGGAATTAAACGGCGTGATATCCCGGGCAACGACGTCTGTCATGTGACATTTCTCTAAAATATTGTTTACTGATAAGGAAAGAACGTTCCCACCCTTTTGTTCCAGTTGCGTCAGTTGATTGAGCTCGAGTCGCTCCGCGCACCTCGGCAGGTACACGGCTCGAGCAGACAGGGAACTTTTGTTCTCCACTCTGATCGGAAGCAGACGAGCCTCTGCGCTCTCTTTCACTTGTCACTTGAATCACTTTGCCTGATGGCTGCTGACAGTAAATCTGTTTTAATTTCGAACACATCTAATTAAGTGGCGTTCCAGTACAGCAGCCGGGGAAACCTGTCACGCACTGGTGGAGCCAATAAGCAAGACAAAGGTGCAGCGGAGACAATGCAGTGTTAAAATCTGCAAGTCATTTCTCTTATTTTTATTAGTCTCTCCTTGCACGACCCATCCCCCTTCATATTTATCCTCTCCTTGGTCTTCATATCACTATTAACCTTCCAAAGCATTCCATGCATTTTAGTTAGAGACAGCCCCTGACACCCCTCCCCTTTCCTGGATGACAATACTGCTTGCTGTACCTGAGACTGGTGGCCATGAAGCACCAGCAACAGCACCGTGCCTCTGTGGCTGAATGCAGCGGCACAGGCAGCTCTGTTCACTGGCATTGTTTCAGTTGAGCCTCCCTTCCTTCCCACCCCCACACGCTTACCTTGCTTTTGCCGATCTGTCGTAACTCCATCCCGTCCCTGCCCGTAGGTCTCCAAATCCCGCTGTGGAATAATTCCTCTCCATGAAAAGGCTGGATGAAGATGGACAGATAGCGCGCGAGAGAGAGACAGGGAGAGAGAGAGAACGAGACGGAGGAGAGGGGGAGAAAACCAGGGTTGGAGGACCGTTCTTTCTCCTCAGCGTTCGATTCTGTTCATTTCTCTGCTTGACGAGCCTGTAGACTCGGAGGAATGAGGGGAGAAAGAGGAGAGACACAGCAGCCAGGAGCACCTCCTCCCCTCGCCTCTCTTCTCCTCATATATTTCCCTGTCTATTGTCTGTTGTATTGAGTTGATGGGCCACAGAGCAGATGCTGCGTGTTCTTCAGCTACTTTGATGACCCAGTCTGGATTCAGTCGCACAGCTGCTGCCTTGCAAGTACACTGAAGCTATTTTCCCTCATTTTGTTCACAAGACGCCATTTTTCTAAAATGAAATGACTGAGCTTGGCGTTCACCCTTATCTGTGTAACACACAAATAAGTGTCTAATATGTATTAGAAGACTGTAGATTTACATCCTTGTGAGGAAATATCAAGACTCAGAGCCATCACATGTAGAGATCCAAGGACTCTCAACATTTAGGTGAATATGTGGGATAAATTCAAAACACCTGGACACATGTCTTCTACATTTATTTTTATAAAACATCACACTGTGTAAAAATAATGTCAACTTTTTTTAGTGCTTTTTCATAACTCATCTTGGGGTGAACAGCAGAACCACCAAAAGTGAACCCCACCCACCTCAAAAATAAGCACATGAATCCCACGTGTGCACATTGTTTAACCAGGTGTGAGCATCCTGGGGTGAATGTGTTTTACCATAAATACGCATTCATCGTGACAAAACAAACAACAGAAAACCGAAGGCATAAAGTTCTCTCAATTAGACATCAGGCACAGAAAAAAGACGCTCCATCTTTCTCATTAGTCGTCTCCTGGTTCAGCGGGTTCCGATGGCGCCCCTCTGTGGTCAGAGATAGGAAATATAATAATAGAATACGTAGCAGCCCAGTTTCGGCATAAAAGACAGTGTTGCTGTGACATGTTAGAAAGTGATGAGGTGATGTAAGTGCTGCAGAATACAGCACAAACCTTCTGTCAAATGCATACATACAATCATGCATAACATCATTACAATTTATTGCATGTGTGCCTTAGCAGCGTCCAGTTTTTGTTCATATCGACTTGTCCTCAGAACAATGGAAGAAGGCAGTTTGGCCCAGTGAATTACATTTTCTTCAACATCAGAAGGATTCCAGTGCATAATTCACTAGGAACACATGGCATCATGATGCACAATGATAAAAAGGTCCGTCCAGTGGGGAGAGTGTGATTCTTTGTTCTACTGAACCTTGGGTTCCTTCCATGAGTCTGTTACTGTCTACATCCCTTTATAGAAACCTTATAGGAAACTTGCCACCAAGTAAAAATGCTTCAGGAATGGTTTGAGAAGGCAAAGATTTTTCACTTGACCTCCAAAGTCCGTTCCACCAGAAGCATGTATTGAACATATTGAACATCTGTACATGTTGACTACCCCACCCACTTACCCTGAATAAGGTGGTGGAGGGGCATCATGCTGTCCACTGTGGATCAAAGCTTCACTGTAGCTGGGTAAAGGTGGAGGTGGGACCACCACTCCAGACAGCGGCACTGCCTCCGGGACTGGGGCCCCATCTGCTTCCATTCTGACTGGAGCACTAGAGCAGAGCAAAGACATAACATAAAAGTACAGAACTGAGGAAGCTGACTAGCAAAACAATAGAAAGATATAAATGTTTTAAAATTGGATGAAAAATAAATTCATTTCAGAAACCAATCACATCAGCTTGAATTACATCTGCTTCTGATACATTTACTGCCTGCTTTGCAAACAGGGGTAAAATCATGACAAGCTCACATTAAAAAACCCAAACAGTCGTGTGCAATCATTCAGTGGAGAAGGATATTTCACACTAGTGTGCTACAAACTGTGTATATCCTTTTAAAGAGCCAATGGTCTCTTTCAGCAAGCTAATGCCTCTTCTATATGGGAAAATTTTCGGTCATAATTCGAGAGCACATATTGTCTGTCTGAAAGCAGGAGTTCGTGTCTTTCTTCTCAAAACTTATAATCCTTGAACTCAAAACTTCTGCTCTCTTTCAAAGATTCACTGTCCTTTCTCAAATTTTCCTCTTCGCGCTCTGAACTTGTCTGATCAAATTTCCGCTTGCAAACCTGCTCGCTTGCGAATCATTTTCTGCTCACGCTTGGAGCAAAAGAGCACCTGGCAACTTCTCAACTAGTAGAATGAAAATGTTATACGGGGTGCATTTGTTTCCTTCTAGTAGGTGAACCTGTGTGGCTACCATTTAATTCAAGGGGCACATCTAGCAGTTCCAGAACTGTATCCCTCCAGGAACGCTGTTTGAGAACACTGCTTTAGGGTCAACTGTGTTTAAAATTTACCTTTTACTTTGATGATTTGTTCTGATTTTTCAGTAAAATCTTGGACTTTGACGTAAACATACCGCCCAGACCTTGTCCTGGGTTTCTTCTTGTTTTTGTAGCAGTAGACTCCAAGGACCGTGGCAATAACAGCAGTCACTACGATGGCCAGGATTCCCGCCACCAACCCAGAAACATCCAAATTGGAGGAATTTGGATCTGCTAGAATAAAATGTTTGTTACAAACAATAAAAACAAAATGTGTCTGCACTATATTGAGCTGATCTGCTGTCATAATTTATCTTTCAAAGTGAGTTCTCTCTTTTTATAACAGTTGTGTTTGCTGGCAACAAAAACTCCCTGAAATTCATAATATGCAGACAGTTGAGGTTAAAATGTATTGCTTTTTACCAATAATTCAACAAAAGTTATTTCAAGAATAATTACGCAGTTTTCCAAAATGCTAAAAACAATGGATTTGGTCCTTCATTTAAGCTTGTTTTTTTTGTTTGTTTGTTTGTTTTGTTTTGTTTTTTCAACAGAGAAGCAAAATTGAAATGATTTCCTGGGAATATTCAATTCATTGTTTTACTACCTGTATTGTTTTCATCCTGGTTTCTGACTTTGATTTTGATAGCACTTGTCTTGGTTTCTAGAACCTGTTTTGTGTTTTTGTTTGGTGTTTTAGTTTTTTTTCAAGTTTTAATTTGTTTATCTAGAAATTTAGCTTTAAAAACACAATTTTCTGTTTTATTTTGCATTTGCAATACATTTTTTCCAATGTTGCTAGCTTCTAATTTGCACTGAATTTCTCACTATTGTTTTACATGTAAAGTTGAAACCAGATGTTTACAGACACTGAACAAAAAGACGCTTTTTTTACAGGCAGAAGTTAAATTAGACCAAAAGTCTCTTATTTTAGGTCAATTGGGAATTACCAAAATGATTTCTGTTTGCTAAAAGCCAGAAAACTTAGCAATAATATTCAAGAATCCGACAGTTGTATAAATAATAATTACTACTTCACCAAACAACAAGGGAAAACTGATCTGATGTCATAGCTTTGAAAACTGACAGGTTAACTGACACAATAATATATGTATATGAAATGAACTGGACCTGTTTTATTCTGAATTAAACTGAATTTGTACATTATGAACTGTTCCAGAAATGTGTTTTTTCCTTCAGTGCACTAAGAAATACCCAATCCCTCCACAACCTTCTTCTTCCCTCTTCTTTATAACATTAAATGTTATAAATTCACTTTGGGTGAGCTCAACCTAAAGCCATGCATAAAAGAATGAAGATGAAGATTTTTCTGACCTGGTTTCTTATCATATATACTCCAAAACTCTCTCTGAAAAAAGAAGAAAACAACCGGTCAATAAAGTGGCCTCTGATTGTATTCTCTTTAAAACATTTTCCATTCACTTATGGAAACAGTGGTCTTCAGTCCTTTTACAAGGTTTCTGGAGGTTTTAGAGGATTGGATCAATGTGAACATGTCTTCCACATTTCAAGTTATGTACAAATACCCTTTCTAAGCATTTTTCACATTTCTCATCTCATAGCCATAAACCTCAACTTACTTTCTTTAAATTTGACATATTTTACATTTGTAGCACAGATCAATAAAATTTTTGACTGTGTGTGCCATGTTTTCTTTTTTTTTTTTTTTTTTTTTTTTTGAAGGAAGGAAGGAAGGAAGGAAGGAAGGAAAAGAAATTGTAATAAGATTTCGGATCTTTATTTTTTCTATTCATTTTTTCCTTGTCTTTGATAGAACTGTGAATTTTTGGCTAAATTCACGGTTTTGCATGCATCCTTCACTTTTCCAAGAGTTCTTCGAGAATGACACCACTACTTGATCATAAAAAAAAATGTCTTTAAATTCCTCGTTTACTGTAGTCATAGCAGCATATCTTTGCAATATTTACCATGTTGGAGACTGAAATTGTGGCTTCGTGTTCATGGTTAATGACAACAATGTTCAGGGCCACAGACCAGCAAAAAAAAAAGGCTACTGAAAAAAATCCCACATATGATGCTGTTACCACCATTTGCAGTAACATGCACCGTTAGCCCTCCAACATATATCGCACTTTGTATTCAGGCCTCAATAGGCTTTCTTCCATGAAGACCTCCTCATTAGCTCCATCCATATTGTGCTGCTGAACAAAAGAAACTCCACAACATGAAGCCGTCATTCACCTTACATATGTTGTATTTAAAATATTTATATTTCTATATAAGCAAATAAGTTCTGCAATGGTCTAATCTAAGCAGAGCAGATCAGGTCGTCCATCATCTCTCCATGTTGAGATGATGGAATGAGATTTGTGGCCGTAGCATGGTAAAATGTTTATGATGTCTTTTGTGAAGACAGGTAGTATTTTCAGAATATTACTCATCTGTAAATAACTGATTTGTTTCAGGCATAACATCTGAATGAACTCTCAGAATCCTTACTGTCTTTTCATCATCTTCAAAAACTTCTCTGGCCTCCTCATAGTTGCACGTTTCATCTTCGCATTCCCTCTTCAGGTCGCCCTGCATCACCAGCTCAAAGTCCCAGTAGTTAGCGAGCAAGGAGCGAGACATGAAGGACGTTGCTGACTCTGCATCCAAAAACACTGAACCTCCTGCAGGAATCAAGTCATTTTTCAGATCAGTGAAAGAAACCAGACTGTAACAGGCTACAGTGTTGTGGTCACAAGTGGAGGTCCAATTCTTGGGAGGTTTTAAATGAATAATTTTGGGGAACTTTGTAGGAACACAACTCATCATGTATTGTCAAATCACCTTGGGGTGTTTTTAGGAGTAAACGTTTGGCATGTGGCAGAAAAAATCCACAGAATTTTCATTCCAAATGTAGGATTGAAGGACTCTGATTCTCAACGTGCTTAAACAGAATCAAGAGTTTGTCAAACAGAAAAATAGTGGTGGTTTCACTCCTTTGGGATTAAAAAATTCACAGAGAACCTGAAGTTGTTCTGATTTTATAGTCAAAAAATAGATCAGAGTGTATCAATCCAAATATCAAAGTTCATGCTCGCACATATGATGGAATTAGAATTTCCCAACGCAGAAATAGAAGTTTCTGGCAGAGGCTATCTAGACAAACGTTTGAAATATCCAGATAATCTTTGTAATTATTAATTAATTCTTTTCATACTGTCATCTGTGATCAGAGAAGCAATTTTAGCAGACCAATTAAGCTATTATTATTTATTTAAGAAGCTGACATCAATCTTTCTGGAACTCAAAAATATATACACATTTTGATGTTTTAATAAGACAGGAGGATTTCCTCTTCTCTTGTGGTACAATTTTGAGCTGAGCTGATTGTCATTGAAACAGCAGATTTCATAAGCAGGTTCTTCTTTAATGAAAACTCATTTTTATTAATAATATTGTGCCACATAATATTCCAGTGTGGATAAACAGGTACATTCTGATTGATAGAAAATCTATTTTTTATTGAAGAATGGTACTCAAAAGTGTGGGCTGTTTCCAATTAAAATACCATTCATAATTTAAAGTATATTGCATTTCCTCCTCCTTCTTCATGAGTTTTATGGGTTAGTCAGGTAATCTTTTCATGAATAGTGATTTTTATTCCTCCAAATAAAAATAACATTTAATTTATTAATGGCTTTAATCATATTGGTTGTAGAAGCCTAAATTCAGTTTCTGGGGCCTTCTTGAACAGTAAAAATTACCAAGAAGGATGCAGAAGAGCTTAAGTCTAAGCTAATCTATGCACGCAGGTTCAAGCTCGCCCACGTGTCAAGGATGAAGAAGCAAATTGAACAGTTAATGAAGTGAACGTTGATGCTGTAAAAAATAAGCTTTGTGTGGATTTTAGTGGCTTGCAAGAAGAGTTTAAAGAGCTCAATTCTAGTCTGCAGAAAGTTATGGACGATAAAGAATACATGAAAGATCAAAAGGACTTGTTCAAACCGAAGCATGATGCTATGGATGACTTGTTTTGGCGCTGTGAAGGATGGATGAAAGACATTTTGAATCGAGCTGAGGAGTGTGACAAACAGATAACACCTGCAGACAGGAGATCTATGACATCTAGGCGGTCAAGCAGACAGAAAAGTAGTTCCTCATCACAATGTGGAAGCTCAGTCTCATCATCTTCATCAGTCAGATTAAAGGCAGAATTAGAGGGGGCTGCTTTAAAGGCAAAGGCTGCTGCTTTACAGGAAAAACTAGAGTTTGAAAAAGAAGAAGCAGAGTGGCATGCAGAGCAAAATTTCAGGAAGATTCAACTAGAGGCTGAAGAAAAGCAACAAGAAGCAGAGTTTGAAGCTCAGCAAAAGATTTTTGAAGCCGCTTTAAGAGAAAAGAAAGAAATGCATGCAATGCAAACACCGTTGGCCGAATCTAATGCTAAAATAGAGATTTTACAAAAATATGAAAACGTTCAAGAAGACATTTTTCAAGCTGATCAGAAAGACAGTGAAGATATAAAACCTACATTGCAACTACCGTCACAGAACACATTAAATGTACTGCTCCAGCTGCAAATGTTCGAATGACTACATCTGCATCAGAAGTTGAACCGAAAGATCAGCATGGCCCAGTGGTGGATGGGCTTTGCCAACCTATCTCACAACAAGCCCATGTCACAGAGTACCTGGTGAAGAACCATAAGGTATCGCTTCTTCCAAATCTCACCATACCAATATTTAATGGGGAACCGCTGGAATATAGATCTTTTGTTGGACCCATCGAACATGGAATCGAGAGTCGTACCGATAACGATCGTGATCATCTTCAGTTTTTGCTGCAATACACAAGTGAACAACCACACGAGTTGGTTAAGAACTGCATTCATATGGAACCTTCAGCAGGATATACCAAGGCTAAACAGATGTTAAAGGAGTTCTTTGGAGATGACTTCAAGATTTCAGAGGCCTACATTAAAGAGGCTTTGGATTGGCCAGTAATTAAACCAGAATATGGACATGCTCTTCAGTCCTTAGCACTTTTCCTCACTGGCTGCTCCAACACAATGATGGATATTAACTATCTGGAAGACCTGGACATTACAGCTAATATGAGGTCTTTGGCAAATAAACTGCCATACAAGCTCAAAGAATCATGGAGAAACTCTGCCTGTGACCTGCAAGAAAGGACCAAGGAAAGAGCTAAATTTAAGGACTTTGTTAACTTTTTGAACCAGCAGGTTAAGTACCTTTTACACCCCTCTATGGAAACATAACCACGAAAGTACCTGCTAAACCAAAAGCAAAACAATACACGGAACCATTCAAACCAAAGAAGGCATTTACCACAACTTTTGTATGACAAAGGACAGAAGATAACAAACAAGACTCTTTAAAAACACCACCTACAACCGCAGAGAGTACCATCAGACCTTGCATATGTTGTGGTGAAGAGCACCACAGCCTCACAGTTTGCAAAAAATTCAAGAGCAAGCTACATAAGGACAAAATTGAATTCTTGAGGAGCAAAGGTTTTTGTTTTGCATGTTTGAAGCAAGGATACATGAGTAGCACTTGCAAACAGAAACTTAAGTGTCAAGAATGCCCAAGAGGTTACCCCTCAGCTTTACAAGTGCTAAAGAAGAACCAGTGAAGGAAAGTTGTGAACAGCAATCTATAAAAACTGCTTTTCTACAAACAGCTGAAACCTGTGGTGTCACTGGGGCCAGTAGAGACGATTGCGTCCTGTCAAACATTCCAGTGTTTGTTAAGGCACCAAAGGGAACCAAGACTGTGACAACTTATGCATTTTTAGATCCAGGCAGCTCAGCTTCCTTTGATACAGAATCACTGATTAATCAGTTGAACATGAATGGGCGCAACATCAATATTTTGTTGCGAACTTTGGGAAACTAATCAGTTGTGAATACACGTATTGTGACTGGACTGGAGATCAGCAGCTTGGACAATAACCAGTTTGTGGAACTTTCTGAGGTTTATTCACCGAAAGAGATTCCTGTAACTATGGACAACATTCCCCGTCAAGAGGATATTGATGGGTGGCCCCACCTAAAGGAAATGAAAATTCCCACTATCCGAGCAGATGTTGGATTGCTTATTGGAGCAAATGTTCCCAAAGTTATGGAACCATTGCAAGTGATTAGCAGTGTGGACAAAGGACCATATGCAGTAAAGACAACCTTGGGCTGGATGGTGAATGGACTACTTAGAGGCAAAATGGACCTGATGAGTGACACATTGACAAGAATTACTGCAAATCGAATCTCTGTGGCTAAACTAAAGGAACTCCGGCAACTGCAGGTCAAGCAGGACTTTCCTTATACTGGACAAAAGGAAGCCATGGAGATGTCCAAGAATGATCATCAGTTTATGAGAATGGTGTCTCAATCTGTGAAATTGGAAGATGGACATTATATCACTTGCCTCCCAGAGAAGGAGACATCTATAAAGATGCCAAACAACAGAGCAGTTGCAGAACAACGTGCACTGAATTTACGCAAGAGGTCTTCAAAGGACACGATCTGGATCTGGTTAAACACAAGACGTCAGTGCACATTTTTGGTGCAACATCATCACCAAGTGTTGCTACCTACACACTTCAAAGGTGTGCAACAGATTTTGCAGATGAGTTTATGGAGGAAACGGTCAAAACAGTTCAGAAATATTCTTACATTGATGACTGACTTAAGTCAGTTTCTGATGAAGACAAAGCCATCACACTATGTTCTGAGTTAAGAAGCATGTTGGAAAAAGGAGGATTTCGACTGACTTAAATGGTCAAGTAAAAGCAGAAAGGTGCTCAGTTCAATTCCAGAAGAGGAAAAGGCACAAGGATTTAAAATTCTGGACTTAGATGAAGACCATCTGCTGATGGAAAGGACATTAGTCCTTTGGTGTGTCAGTCTACGCATAGCTTCATCACTTTGCTGTGAAGTGAAGATGCCTATGGAACAGCAAGTTACCTGCTGCTGCACTCTGCAACTGGTGTAATTCAATGCACATTGATCATGGGCAAGACCAGGGTTGCACCTTTAAAGTCACTAACCATCCCAAGAATGGAATTGACGGCTGCCGCAGTTGCAACAAAGATGGACACACTGCTACGAAAGGAGCTGGATCTGGAGCTTGCTAAATCGGTCTTTTGGACTGATAGCATGGCTGTGCTAAAATACCTCAAGAGTGAAAGCACTAGGTTCAAGACTTTTGTCTCCAATAGGATCTCCGCCATTTTGGAACACTCTGAAACATCACAGTGGAGATACAGGTGAAGAGACTATGGACTTGATTTTTTTTTGTTTTTTTTTGATAGATGCCATGTAATTTAGGCTTTTCTTCTTCATGTTTAAACTATTTATTTTTGCAATTGTTTCAAGAATGTTGATAACAATTAGGGGCCGGTAATGTAGAAGCCTAAATTCAGTTTTCTGGGGCCTTCTTGTGGATTTGCATATCCAGTTACAGTTGAAGATTTGGGGGGTGGCTAAACATAGAAAGTTGGGCAGTTGGAGTGGAGCCACACAGTTTTTTTTTTACCTCTCTCTCTCCCGCTCTCTCTTTTTTATTTACTCTTTATTAGTGTGGAATGTAACATATTGTACTGTTTTTATTTCTAAAGTAAACAGTTTTAACCTATCAAGAGGATTCAGTCTGGATTTTTTATTTATTTTTTTGTCGTCAAGTGAAATGAAGGGGTAAAGACGGAGAGCGTCAAGCTTTTGGCTTCATTAATTAGGAACCTATATTGGTCAATACAGGAAGTGAATTCAAGCTGGTGACGTCTTAGTCAGAGTTAAACGACATCACAACAGAACAAGAACTGGATGGAAATGAATTTGGGGTCACGAAAGGAGCCTGAAGGGATGAAGGGTGCTAATGTGTTGCTAGCTGGTGATAAGTTTGCTTCAAAATGCTAATTATCTTTGTTTAATAATAAACAGTCCAATACATATATAAACAAACTTACGTTTGTTTTAGAAGTAGTTATTTTATCAGTTGAATTGTAATTTCTATGATTATTATTATAACAATCATTCCTGTTCCTAAGAACAGTTATAACATGTTTGTCTGCAGTAATGCTGAAATACTGTAACATTGCATTCACCAAGGACAGACTACCAAGTCTGTCCTTGGTGAAATATTTTTCTCATATCTCTAAAGTGTACTTATTTCATTATGGTGCTAATTTTCATAAGCATTTTATCTGTAAACTTTTACCATATTAACAATTTCTACAATTCTCTGATAGTATATTGGCAATTTACTCTTAAAAATGTGAATATATGGTATTGCATATACAAAGTTGTTTTTGTTTTCAATTGAAAGTGTGCTGCTATTCATCCTTCTGAATACTGGTAGCTTGATATATTTACAGTGCTTTACATGTGTATGAAGCATGTAACAAACAAAGTGGAAAAGCAGAATAATGAAAGACGTTGATAAGTAACTAACAGTGTACTTCATTAGAAATTGTAAAAACCAAACGCTACTGTGATCACAGTACTAACATATAAAATATCTGATGCTTATAAATTTAGAAGACATTCTAAATATTCTAAATATTTTTTTTACATGTAATTCATTCACAAAAATTGTACACTAATCAAGCAAGTTTTTATCACATAATAAAAATAAGCTGTAAGCTTAAAGTGTACAAAGTAAACCTTTAGTTGTATACTAAAAGTATTCAACTAAAAGATCCAAAAAGCATGTGATAGTACACTTAGTACACTTTAAATTGTGATTTTCTACAATATAATTACAATTAAAATACACAAAATTACAAAATTAGTTGTTCCAAAAATAACATACTTCAAGTTAAATAATCCTTGGCTTCAAGTATTTCCAAGCATGCTAAAATTTTATATTCTTAGTATATTTATTTTTCATAAGGGAATTCACAGAGCAGTCAGGTTCTATCTGATGTCATCAGCTAATCTTCACTCAGTTTCAACAATCATCCCACTTTGAATAGCAAGATCACAATCTCATACAGTCATAAGAAGTATTATATTTCTGATTCTTCACTCAAGAAGTTTTCCTTTTATAGTTGGTGGTGTTTGTTTGCTGTGAGAGGAAGAGTTCTTTACCTGGTGCTTGTTGGTTACGAACATAACATTGGCCTGTGTGCAGCAGGGACAGCAACACGATCCAATGCAATACTGCCATCAAGGAAAATACCTAGAAGAGAAACGGGAAAACCTGGACTATTTAGGGTGAACTCCTAAGGTCTGAGATCAGCAGAGTACGACATAAATGAAAGGAGCACTCACCTTCCCCACAGGACTGTACCTCTGACCGTCAGAGTGACCCATTCTTCAAACCCTTAAATAATAAAAAAATCCATTCAACACTTCAGACTTTCAGCAAAATGGGAGGACCCAGGAAGCCTAACACTGAGCTGGCTCGATACTGCGGGTTGGGATAGCCACAAACCTGTTCTGCAACATGTCAACTGAAGGCAAAACAAGTCTGGGTGCTTGTCTGTTTCTCTGTTTACTCACTGGCTGCATAGCATGAGCCAACAAACTAAAGAAAAGACAGGATCAGTTCTTCTGGTGAGCTCTGCTCAAACTGAGTCAGGATGACACAATAAACCATCAGGTTCTGTTGCAGAGAAGTCACTTCATTCTCAACACAAAAGGGTTGGGAGTACAGCAGGCCTGTCAAACTTTGCTGTACAATATAATTGTCCCAGTAGTTATTGAGATAAATCATTTTTGCCCTTTCAGTGACAAAACAATGGAACTGAAAAACACTTTAAATATTCAACATAAAAACACAACTAAAATAAAACTGGAATAAAAACCACACACAACCCAAAACCATCATTAAAATGATTGATCATGTCTTTGCTGCTCAAAAAATATTAATGGTCAGAATGAAAATGATTGAGCTCACTGTAATTTAGCATGCGACTGATTAATTAATCGCTGATTGTTAAAAAGCGGGGAGGGGGCAGGAGGGAAAAAGTTAAATAATCCTTTATAAGGATTAGAAATTCCTTATACATTGTTTAATAACATCGTTTAACAAAGTAGTAAAACTTTTGTTCATGCGTCAAAACAACAAACCCTGACAGTTTAGTGACAGAGGTTCTACAGTAAAAACATGATTGATCCTAAACACTAAATGTTTAGTGTATCTTCAGGTATCTTCAGTTTTACATCTCTTGATCTGGATGCTCCTCAGCCTCCTGCCTGAAGGGAGCAGCTGGAACCGTCTGCATGCAGGATGGGTGGAGCATCATGCTGGAGGAAATCTGCTGTGCAGTCTTATCCACCCTCTGCAGAGTCATCTTTACATTCAGACCTATCAACCAAACCTCAACAAAGACACAGCATAGTTTTGTGTCTCAGCTGATAACTATGTTTTGTTAAAGTATGCTTAGGTAAGCTGAACTGTGGAGTAGAAGTTTATATGTAGCTAGTGGCCTTGTCCTTGTATCTGTTTGTTCTGTTTCAGCCAAATATTCCCTCACTCTCTCCCAGGTTAGCAAATCAGATTTTGTTAGTTGTTCTGAAATTGAAGAGGAAGAGGAAGTTCTCATTTGCAGTCTCGTTTTAAAGCTTCTGTTTCCTCACTGGCTTTTAACTCAGCTTGAAATATTGTTTTTTTGCAGTTATTGTATCGTTTGTTTTTGATTCTGGTTGTGGTGAACAGGATTTTGGTGAAGTGTGTTTTTTTTTAAGTGCTTTATAAATAAGCTTAAATTGAACTGAATGGGAGTAGTGCAGTGGCAGTAAAGAGAACAGTACACTTACATCATATGCTTCAGCAAACTAAAATGTAAGCCACAAATATATAGCTATTACACTCATAGCATATAAATGAGTCTGCTTGCTGCATACTAGAATGTATAACGGGACTTTATAGAAGACTAAGAAATTCTGATAAGGCCACGTTTTATTCATGTTTTAAACATTTTTACAAAACAAAATCTATTCAGACCCTTCTCCAGTGGAACCAGCTCCCAGTTTCAGTGTCTACCTTTATGACGAGGCTAAATCATTTTATAAAGTTTATACCAGGATTGGGTCAGGTTATTGTATCTTTGTAATTCTGCTGCAATAGATTTAGGCTGCTGGAGGACAAGATCATTTTTCTTCACTCTGCTACATTCTCATACTACTACCCATTTTTGCATTTTCTGCTGTTGTAGCAATTTCTCATCCTGAGCAAAGTTAATAACTTGATGAAATCAATGGTTTACTTAAATAACATTTTACCAATTTCACTTTTTCCAATTAGATTTGGCCTCTCCTTGGGCTGCCACTTTATCATGATGAAGGAGTTTGAGAGCCCCAACGATCCTAGGAGCTGTGCTGTCTGGGGCTTCATGCCCCTGGTAGGGTCACCCAAGGCAGACAAGACCTAGGCGATGGACCAGACAAACTGCAGCCCAAAGACCCCTATGATGAGAAATAACTTTGGACTTGGTGTTCCCTCGCCCGGACGCGGGTCACTGGGGCCCCACTGTGGAGCCAGGCTTGGAGGGAGGCCACGATGGCGAGCGCCTGGTGGCCGGGCTTTTACCCATGAAGTCGGGTGCAATGTGAGATGGGTGTCAGCCAAGGGAGGGGGCCCTGGCGGTCCGATCCTCGGTTGCAGAAGCTAGCTCTTGGGGCGTGGAACATCACCTCTCTGGTGTGGAAAGAGCCGGAGCTGGTGTGTGAGGTTGAGAGGTTCCGGCTAGAAATAGTCTGTCTCGCCTGGACGTATGGCTCTGGTTCTGGAACTAGTCTCCTTGAGAGGGGCTGGACATACTTCCACTCTGGAGTTGCCCATGGTGAGAGGCGTCGGGCAGGAGTGGGCATACTTGTTACTCCCCATCTTGGCGCCTGTATGTTGGAGTTTACCCCAGTGGATGAGAGGATAGTCTCTCTCCGCCTATAGGTGGAGAGATGCCCACCTATAGGTGGAAAGTGGACCATTGTCTGTGCTCATCACCGATTGTCGATAGCGAACACTATGTTCAGGCATAAGGGTTCCAGATGTGCAATTGGCACCAGGACACTCCGCAGTTCGATGATTGACTTTGTCATCGTTTTATCGGATTTGCAGCTGTTTGTCTTGGACACTCGGGTGAAGAGAGGTGCGGGGCAGTCCACTGACCACTACCTGGTGGTGAGTTGGCTCCAGTGGTGAGGGAGGATGCCAGTCAGACCTGGCAGGCCCAAAAGTGTTTTGAGAGTCTGCTGGGAACGTCTGGCGGAATCCCCTCCGAGACGGAGCTTTAACTCCGCTCTCCGGCAGAGCTTCGAACACATTCCGGGGACATTGAGTCCGAGTGGACCATGTTCCGTGACTCCATTGTCGAGGCGGCTCACCGGGGCTGTGGCCGCAAGGTTGTCGGTACCTGTTGTGGCAGCATCCATCGAACCTGTTGGTGGACACCTTTGGTGAGGGATGCTGTCAGGCTGAAGGAGTCCTATCAGACCGTTTTGGCCTCTGGGACTCCTGAAGCAGTTGATGGGTACCTGTGGGTGAAACGGCATGCGGCTCCTCCCACACAAGTTTTTACTGAGGAAGCAAAAACTGGGGTGTGGGAGGAGTTAAGAGAGACCTTGAAAAAAGACTACCGCATGGCTTCGAGGCGATTCTGGTCCACCATCCGGCAACTCAGGAGGAGGAAGCAGTGTAGCACCAACACTATTTGGGCGTAATATTTCGAAGACCTCCTCAATCCCACCAACATACCTTCCAATGAGGAAGGATGTTCCCAGAGTCCCCAGAGTCACCCTATAGCTTGAGCTATAGTCACCCTATCTCTGCTTTTTGTGGATAATGTGGTCCTGTTGGATTCATCAGGACATGATCTGCAGCTCTCACTGGAGTGGTTCACAGCCAAGTGTGAAGCGGCCGGGATGAGGATCAGTGCCTCCAAGTCCGAGGCCATGGTCTGGAACCAGAAAAGGGTTGAGGTCGGGGAGGATGTCCTGTCTCAAGTGGAGGAGTTCAAGTATCTCGGGATCTTGTTCACGAATGAGAGAAGGGAGCGGGAGATCGACAGGCAGATTGGAGCAGCATCTGCCGTGAAGCTGGCGCTGTATCGGTAGCGCCCGGGAAAGACCCAGGACACGCTGGAGGGACCATGTCTCGGTTGGCCTGGGAACTCCTTGGGATTCCCCCAGAAGAGTTACAAGAAGTGGCTGGGGAGAGAGAAGTCTGGGCCTCCCTTCTGAGGCTGCTTACCCCAGCGACCCGACCCCGGATAAGCGACAGAAAATGGAATTAAATCTGGATCTCACAAAAGTCACAGGACAATTTTTTTCTAGAAATGTTTTATTGATGTTTAAAAAATTTTAAAAAATGTGAAAATTGGATATGTGAATTGTAGGTTTTCAGATAAAAATGACGCCGCTTAAAAAAAAACAAACAAAAAGCAGCACTTAGAAATGTGAACATTTTGATAGAGCTTTGCGGGGTCATAAAACTCCATCTTGTTCTAAAATAAAAAGCTGAGAATGTGCCTAATTTGATTGTCTATTGCAAGATTTGAGTATATACATTAATTCCTTGTCACCTCCTGAAAGTGGTGATAATGTGTTGATAACACTGACATATCAGAAAACTGATTGTTTTATACTGAAACAATTAGTTTCAGTATAAAACAAAATGATGTTTGCTACAGTTTCAGGTAAAGCTTTGAACGACACGTCCCTTTTTTTATGTTGGAAACCAAATAAATGAGGTTTTGCTGTAATCATCTGGATTTGGAAAACAGATAAAAGGTGAACAAACGCCCTCTAACGTGAAATGAATATTAGGACCACAGTGTAGTTTCCATCTCACAAAGCTTTTAACAACTTTAAGCCATTTCAGAACTCAAAGGGGGTTGTCTGTACCTTAATCTAGCATTGTGACAAAACAACAAATAGCACCTCACCTATCCCCAATAAAAGCATCATGTCGGACGAATATCTGCGTGTCCAATAATTCATCTATGAGTTGAAATGTGCAGGTTGTGGTTTTTTTTTTATTTTACCCTCAACCATTATGAACGCTCCACCCCCGGGCTGCTGCTGCTGCCGCTGAGCAATGCTGTCAAGAAGAAATTGAACAACAAAGATGCTTTGGGGAAGACAATAATAAAATTTTTTTTAAAAATTAAAATTACAGCAGATTATTAAAAACATATATTATTCCTCTTTTGCAGAGGCACAGCATTCTGAATGGACTCATGAGGATTTCACAACCTTGGATTTTTTTCCCCACAGTCCAAAGAAAACAATCTTCCATTAGGACTCTGGTTACCTGGGAAAACTTTGCAATGAGCTTACAGGGACAGTAGCCCAGGGCTCTGATTTTTGGCACAAAGTTAGTTTTGTGTTAATTAATGCATATTTTGCTAACTTTGTACTTTATATAAAATTTATAGGCTTAAATAAGTTGAGTTGTCTGAAAATTTTAGGATTTTCATGAATATAGACAATATTCAAGTATTTTATAAACTTATAGTACATTTCTTTGGAAATAGCATGGAGAGATTGAACTTAACATGAATCAATTCATATTTGAGTGAATGAATTAAAGCAGTAAAGATAACCCTTTGCTGATGTAAAGGACTACCTATTAATGTACAGTAATTTGCAATAGTAAAAGATTTTTTCCTTAGTGGTTAGGAAACCAAAATTTACTCCAGACCCAAATCCAACTCTGCTGATTACACATGTAACAGTTGTCTAATTTATTTTGTCCTTTAAATCTTTGAGAAAACATCATTCTTCATTAATTGTGGTTATTTTTTTTTATTTGTTTCTTGGAGCGTAGTTGCAGTGATGCACTGAACTATTAACTTCCTCTTCTTCAGTCAAATGCAGAAATGTGTGATTTAAAACAATTATTTTTAAAGTTAACAGAAAACATGAACTCTAGGGGATTCACTGAAGCACAATCTACCCCAAAAGCTCTGGGTCATTTTTAAAATACTGCCTTCACTGCTGCTTCTGTGGCAAATTACGACACTGATAATCTACTCTGACCATAGTACAGGTGCTGTCATCGATAAATAAGTGCCCTAGGTTTGCAAATAAAGAAACTAGTTCTGTTAAATACTGCATCCAGGTGAAGTTTATGTAATATTTCATAAAAACATGATTTCCCTACTAAAGCTCCAAACTTATGTATGTCATAGATTGCAAAAGCACCAGGTGAAATACTTTAGATGTGATCAGAGCAGAGAAGCCACAGTATTTATAGTTGCTATGACTACCGGTGATAAACCTCCACAAACTGTAGACAGAACCCAAAGCATAAGCACACTACGAAGCAGGCATGTTGTTTCTGCTGTGAGGCTCTGCTGCCCCCCACAGGAAGTCATGGGAGATGACAGTACATGACTAGTTTAGGGCGTGCCACATTGCACAAGAATGTGAAATTTCTTTCTGACTTAAATTTACACCCAGGGTCTGCTTTCAGAATGCAGTCTGTCATAGAATGATGAGACAGCTCTTCTTCTGTACATCAGGCTCTAATGTGAGAAGTTTCACTTCCTGTTTCTCTATCTGCTGCTGTAGACAACCTTCTCTTTACATGCTTCTCATGAAACTAATACAAAAAAACTGATAGGCTGAACAAAAAATAGTTTTCAGTAAATGGCAAAGAAAATGTTCTGGAAGATTGGTTGATAGACCTTATCTGTCACTCACTCTGACACACACACAAACACATTTCTTTGTACAAGCTCAAGTGGGATGAGGGTTTGGTGTCCATAGTAACGATGCCTACAGGATGACACAGGGACAGCCACGACTGTTCTGTTTCCTAGTTTGTTGAGTTGGAGGAGGAGGACTCTCCATCTCCTGAAACCGTCTGAATGAGGAAGAAGGAGACAGACAAAAACAAAAATGGGATCAGATTCATATTTATACATAAACTGTTAACACTGCATTATGACTGATATGTGATCCTAACTTGAACAAGTTAGGATATATCTATGGGCTATGAAACATGTTCATTACAGATTTTGCACAAAATAATTCTCAGACTATGAGATCTTTTTTAACTCATTAGATGTTATTATTATTAATAAGGTTTTTAACATGGCCTATTTTCCAGACACCAAAAAACATCAATGCCTTGCTGGAAAAAAGCTGAATACTTTTTTTTTTACTTTAGTTTTCTTTAAATGGAAGAGCAAAAATATGCAGGAAGTATATTTTGCACAATAGGTTCCCTTTATGCAACATGTAACCATCCCAAATACTGGCCAGTCCAGGGTGACTCAAATGGAGGGAGGCACCAGCACCTGTCATGACCCCACTGGGGATAATATAATAGAGAGAGAGAGAGACAGAGGAAAGAAGGAAGGAAGAAAATAAGGAAAGAAAGAAGGATAGAAAGTCAGATGGACAGACATCCCAAATGCAGAAAGCCTCTACCTGATGATCTGCACCAGCTCCATAAAAGCTTCATCCACATTGTAGCGATTCTTGGCAGAAGCTTCCATGTAGTGGATCTTGTTCTCTCTGGCAAACGCTTGAGCGTCTTCCCTGGAGATCTGCAGACACACCCAGTTTTATGTGAAATCAGGTAAGGACTCACAGAACAAAACGGCCAACTAACACCGTCAAATCTCTGATAAGTCCCTATGTAATTGTGTGAATGAGTCTGATCATTACAGACATACATAGGGACAGGTTAAAAAAAAAAAAAAAAAGATGATTTCTTGAATGAACAATACACTCAGATCAGTAATTATGCCAAAACGTACAAAAAAAAACAAAAAACATACATTTTGCGTTTAACGTAAAAGAAAACCCTTTGTCTGTAATGTTCTATGCAGAACAAGTGGAGGCTTTAATCCATTAAGCATATTTTGCTATCCAGTTATTAACCAGTTAATCCAGAAAATGGCCAACAAATCAGGCTTACACAGTGCTGCTGTGAAGTCAAACAGAAATGGTTTTCACGTGTTGATGTTAAGATTTTTTTAGCGGCAGAGAAATTCTGTTCTATAAATGATCAACCACAAAAACGAATTTTAGGTAAAACATTTTATTTTAACAGGAATTTGTTTATTTGTATATTTTACCATATTTCTAGTATTATATTAAGGCTTCATGAAAAGTTTGCAGAACATGCCCATTCTTATCTGATTGAATTATTAGATGAATAAATTACTAAAATAATCAATAACTGCACTCCAACTGCAGAAGTCTTTGAGATCATCAAAATGTTTTTGGGCCTTTGTGTAGTTCTGCTGACCCTTGGACATGGAGGCTGTTTTTGCAAAGTTTCAATGACTTTCTCACATTTCTTCAAATCAGTACAGGATGAGTTGAGATCTTTTAGCCCATGTCATGTTGTCAAGCAGGCTCTATTATGTGATTTCTTGATTCTACTTGTCATGCACTAATGAATGTGGCTTGTGAAACTCAACTAAAAAAATGTGGTTAATCACAGTAAATTTCTGATTTGATGTCCCAGCTATTATTCTTGGCTTTTGACCAACCGGTCTCCATTGATGTTACAATAGTTGATCTGAATGTCAACAGCGCTTAATACAAACCTTCATCAACCAACCCCCCTCACCTCAGATGGTGGTGGGTTAATTGATGAAGGTGGTTTGCCCAGGGCGCCAAACAGGCTGTGACTGCCTCTGCGTACCACTCTATGCTGCTCCAGGTCAGCCTTGTTTCCAACCAGCACCATGGGAAAGTCGTCTCGGTCCTTTACCCTCAGGATCTGGGTGTGGAACTTCTGGACCTCATGAAAACTGTACAGATCACGACAACAATGAGCACTTCCAGTATCTATATAAGCACCGACTTACAAAAAAAAAAAAAAAAAAAAAAGACGGTTAAGTTATGGATTTTAAACTAATAAATGATAGACATGCCCTGTGATGGGCTGGTGACATATCCACAGTGACCCGACCTCTCGCCCGTTGACAACTGGAGAGAAGAAGCATGAATGATGGATGGATGAAAATAAAAAAAATTACTTACTTATTTATTTTTTTAAATCACTCATAGCTTGATCTGAGTACGGGTTAAACTGTGAAGTGTGTCGTTCATAAAATTATTTTAAAGCATCATTGATTATTTCATTGTAATTATGAGCACCAGTTGAATCTTTAATATACAAGATATTCTGAGTTGAGGCCCTGTTTCTAAGAAGATTGACCAGGTACCAATTAAGCTCATTAGCAAACTCACATATTTTGCCTCATGAAAAAAATACATTTTTCAGCTGTCTTTGTAAGCAAAGACTCCAAAGCAGTCAACTATTTGTCCAGGAGAATCAGTTACAGTTAGCTAACCTCCCCACACAAGAATAGGGACTAATGAAGTATCAGCCCTAGATCATAAGCTTTTATGGTATCCCACAATAACTCAGGAGATAAATCAGGAGTCTTATTCTTCTTAAAGAAATAATCTAAATTTTGGGTCTTGGTTCAAAAATACACCATCTCCACAGTTGAATATGATATTCAGATAGTACTTTAATTAGAGAAATAAATAGGTATTAAGCTCATTAGCACCTATGAGCTTAATACCTATAATATAAGAATATATTATAGGTATAATATAATAATGTCACCAGTATTATTACTTTTAACATTACTTACTGAAGTTTTAGGAGTGAAAACAAATTTAAATATACTGCATGTTTTATGTACACTGGAATAAAATGTAATAGCCACCTGATCAAGTTGACTACAGGTGTCAATTATAGCCTTAGCTCTTCTGCACATTAGGTACCAAATGTCCAGAATGTCTTCTGGAGCCTAAGCTCAAGTGATTTATCCAACATGGAGGTAAAGTAGCAGTTGAAATTACTAGCCACGACTGTAATATCACAAATTCAATCTGCGAAGGACGCAAAAACCTGAGATATGAAGTCATTAGTTTGCACAGAGGGAAATAAATGTTTAGGAGGGACACCAATTGACTATTTATATGGCCCTTTAACATGACATACTTGTTGCACTACTAACAACTCAAAATGAAATACACCCCCTGGTGGTGATAAACACAAGAAAAGATAAACGGCTCCTACATTAACACCTCTGCTTTTTCTGGTGAAAAATTTGCTGAATACTTCCCCAACCCCATCGTGTCTCCACTTCAGGTGTTCATTATTGTCAAGTATGTTTCTTGCACAAGTGTTATATGAACAAGTTTCGTTTTCAAAAAACTACAAATTTTCTTCTGCTTAGTATACTCAATAGGACTAAGTATACTCTCTACATTCCAACTGCAAAAATCAAGACTAATAAACACTGGGATCAAACTAAACCCTTCAAGGGGTGAAAGCTAACCTCCCCACACAAGAATAGGGACTACTGAAGAAGCAGTTATTTTTAAACCAAGGAAACTTGAAATGTGTAACACATTTCAGCTGCTGGGCCACAGCTAACAACAAAAAGGATTATAAACTTAGCAACAAGTTTGTGAGCAAACAAATTTGAGGTCTAGAGTGCTCTAAGTGGACCTAAACACAACACCTTGAATAACAAGCGCCCCGTAAATCTGCATCTCTCACACTATTCAGACCATGAGGGAAGATCCTCAGTACATAAAAAGGCAGCTATATCTTTGGGATGTTTAAAGACTTTTTTCTGCATGTTTTGATCGGTCCTGAATCACAGCTGGTTACAGCATTGACAACATGATCCTTCTCTACCTGCTGCTGCTGCTGCTTCACCGAGTAAAACTCCTACTGCGGAAAAATCCTCAAACATCATGATCCAGCCGTCTTTGTGCCCTTCTTGCCATCTGCATAATCCAAGCTTTATCTTGAAAGTTGTGGAGCTTCAATTCAACTACAAGTTTCCAAATAAAGTTCTAATTCACATTCAAAAATACTTTATTGGTCCCATAGGAAAATTGAATAAAGTACGTGAATAAATTGAGATTATTAAAAGGGTGATTGGAGCTGGTGATGGATGTTAGCGTCCTATATTACAATGAATCTGAAAAAGCCTCTGACTGAAGGTACACTGTTTTCTCCAGGCAATCTCATGAAGAGGTTGGTCAGGGTTTCCCATAACCTTTTTGATTTTATGATGTGCCAAATATATAGATGCAGATTTGATCCAATGTATAACATATGATTAAATTATTAAAAATTAATGTGGAATATTTTTTCACTTAAAAACAATTGTCATGCTTCAAACTTGAGACTGTAAGTGATTTAGATGCTAGAAACACAGACAAACACGCACACCAGGTCATTACCTGCCCCGGTCATTGAGAGCAAACACCAGTAAGAAGCCTTCTCCAGAGCGCATGTACTGCTCCCTCATGGCACCAAACTCCTCCTGGCCTGCTGTATCTAGAACTGATACACACAGAAAAATTAGATTAGACACTGAATATTTTGGCCAAGGCGAGTAAAGTTTTGTAAAACAAGTAAAATACAGTCACCACTGTTAGCTTGTTAGCCCTTCAGGAGTTCTAAATCTAGGTGTGTCCTTTATTACTCACCCTTTGGACTTATTGGGTCAGTGCTGCCATTAACTGTTTCTGCTGCAGACATTTGTTCATTTGTGATGGTGGTTCGCTAACAAGAACACACAGGTGTGAATTTAAAATCTAAATAAATACAAAGTAAATTATTTCCCTCCCAAATGAAAAGTCAAAAATGCAAAATGGAGGTAAAACAAACTAAAAAGCAGCTACTGAACACACAAGAAAGAAATCATTCCTGAAAACGCTGAAACAGACCAATAGCATGTGAAGAAGTCAGGGGTGTGTGTAATAAAAGCATCCAGCAGAGCTGTTGGTGCTGTCCACTAGTTTATAGGCATTTTCACAAAGCAGAGATTTCCTTCTATATTTTAACTTCTTGTTTGCAAAATAACAAAGCTTCTGGTTGGAAAAAAGAGATTCGATAGATCTGAATCTTATCTATAAGTGCAGTTTGACAAATCTGAAAATGTGTCGAGTTGCACAAAAAGAGAATCAGATGCTGCTGCTGAATAATCGTGCAAAATAAAATCAATTAAATAAAAGCTATAAGCAGTGCTGGCGACCCTCACCGCTCAGCGTTGCTCTGGCAACGCTGGTAGTGGTAGTCTCCTGTAATATTCCCAATAACATGATTTCTCCATTACCTTAAGATGTTTACTGGTATTATGACAGGAGATGGAGACATTTTTTTCAGTGGGATACATGTTTTTCAGTGGGATGTTGACATCTGTAAAAAACTATGTTAAAAAAAAAAAGAAATGTAGTTTCCAACACAATGACAAGAGCATCTAAAAAACAGAACTGGTACTTTAAGCTATTCTTTTGTTGAAATTCAGTGTAATTACTCAATTAAAAAATAGAAAATCAACTAAAAGCTGAATTTGTTGTTATAGCTATATTAAAAAAAACATTAGTTAATTCTTTTTCATTTCTATTCCAAAGACTCACAGGTTGCAAACTCTGGACCTAAATTGACTCGAGAGAATCAATCAGAGAAGGAGATGGTTTAAATCAAAGGACATTCATGAGGTGGAATGGCATAGTCAAAGTTCACACATTATTTCAACTGAGAAAGTCCACAGATGTGCTCCAACCAATCTGAACAAAAAGTGGTTCAACAAAGTAGTGACTCGGGTACTATAATACTTTGTGTTGGTCTATTGCATAAAATGCATTTCACTCGTGGTTGTGATGTGGCAAAATCTGAAACAGAGCAAGCGGTGTTTTCCTAGCAGTACAATACTTTTCCTAGGCACAGTAGAATCATTTTCGTGGATTTCTAACAGACAGCAGATGTCCAGAATTAAGATGGAGGTTTATCTGATGATTTTATGAAATGGTGAAAAAGCAGCATGACCCAACTCCCTCAGCTGGCCTGCTGCAAGACCAAACAGGACAGTGACACACACACACAGGGAGCAAACACACACTGCCTGAGTCTTCTCACTCTGTGGGCTGTGGAATAAAACTGTTGACACAATCAGAGTGAATCAGTGTAATGCGGTGCAGCCTTACTGTCTAGCCGAGTCTCCTTCCCATCCACAGTGCACACCTTGGTGTAGGAGTCTTCGATGGTGGGGTCGTAGTCTGACACAAAGTAGGACTGTCGGACACATTGAGCGTTAGTGGTGGAGCAGTTTACACAGTGTTTCTCCTACTTTCTCTAAACAAAAACATCATTCCATCTTATACTGCAACAGAGACTTTGCTTGGTCCCATTATTCAGCTGACCAACATTTAAATAAGTCAATTGTTGGAGAGCACTGAATGCTGCAGTTCTTTCACTCCAGCCGTGTTTAGTCGGCTTTAATGGAACTCCACTTCGTTTGTCAAGAAAGTCTGGTTTGTTTGGGGATGTGTGAATGTGCAATTGAATTGAATGCTAGGGTTAAAGTTACCCCCAAAAAGTGAGCTCCAGCATGCCAAAAAACCCAGGTCTCAGTTAAATTGAAGTGAATACTGGTGCTAGTGATGCATACTAAATCACAAAGATGACCGGAGGCTGCTACCTGAGCAGTGCATTATGGGTAAACTACAAAACCAAAATGCACTAATCTAAAGCAAGCAGTAGAAATTGATCATGTTTTTATTTAACCAAAGACAAAAGAGAAATCCTACAACCACTAAAATTTGACCCTACTCCATTTTTGCTCACATTTTGTGAAATAATATTGTGTCTTCTTCAGAGGTTTGCATATCATTTCCTTCAGTGGTTCTTTGGACCAGCCAATTATGTGGAGATTCTAGATTATGGTGTCTAACCAACCACTTTCATGAAAACTAATTTCCTTAAGGAAAGTGACCATTGTTAGCAGAAAAATGCACTCTACAAATAATAAAAACATTTCAAGAGGAGCTGAAGAACCCAGTCATGTCTGAGTCTTGATTTGATATCCAAATAAACTCACATCCAAGGCAATCTCAACTCCTAGGTAATTCCCTGCCTTTCGTTTTGTATCTTTTTACTGAAGAATCCGAGGTAGAAAATGGAGAGAATAGGACTTCATGGAACACAATGTGTTTGCAGAATGCCAAAGAAAAAACAAGATGCCAACTCTGCTTTGAGTGGATTTGGGTTAATGGCATCCCATAAAAGCCATTAACCTTGCTGGACTCTATCCATAGTCCAGCTATGGATTGACCTCAATGCTGAACTCCTGGGTTTGATTCTCATTCTCAGACCATTTGTTTTCCTTCTCTCTCAACTCTACTTTTGTTAATAAGAATAACAGAAATGATCTTTTTCATGACTTAAAACCAATCTTTAAAAACAAACGTGGACAAAATTATTTTGAAGGGTCACAAGTTTATGAAAGTTTTGTTCTATCTGATGATTTTAATGCTTTCTGGGCATTTGGAATATATTACTCAATATAGGAGCAGAATCAGACTTTTGTGTCCAGGTGTGAAAAGTATTGATTTTTAGAACCTTGAAATGCATGTCTAGAATACAGCAAACTGGTCCTTTACTCGCAGTGAGGAACCACAACCTAACTTTAGGACAACACGCATTAGAAAGGGCGAACTGGTCCTTTACTTCCAATGAGGACTAACAACCGAACTTCAGGGCGAACTGGCTTTTACTCCCAGGAAGAAATTCCATCCTAACTTCAGGACAATCCTAATGACAAAGCAAGCAGGCCGTTTCTGTAGAGACAAAGTTTATGTACCAACCTGGATGAACTGGATGGTCAGGGCGCTCTTTCCCACTCCACCTCCTCCCACCACCACCAGTTTGAATCTCTCTTCTTCCCCACTCATTCCTGATGGGGAAACTTTCTTTGAAGAATAAAAAGCGTTTCAAGGCCTGGTTCACCAGATCGCGCCCAAAAAGCCCAAAACAAAATCCCCCCAGCTCCTCTAGCGTTAACCGGAGCTTCAAACACACGGCACTTCTATCGCAACAGTTTCAGACTTAAACTTATCGTGCGCATGTTTTTTTTTTTCCCCCGACGACGTTTTAGCGAACAGAGCCACACCTGGGTACCAAAGTCCTCCAAAGTCCGGCGGTGTAGTTTAGGACCTAGTTTCGTCTTAGAGTCGGGACAGAAACAGCTCGGCTGCTGGGCTCTTCCCTATTCTTTCTGATTGTCTTTTACCTCAGCCCTGAGCAGCTTCTGAGGGCGGAACTGCTTCCTCTTTAACCCTGTGAGAAACCTGAAGCAGCTGGGCTGAGCTCGCTTTCAGGCGAACTTTCACAAAGCAGCAGCCTGTGGTCTGAGTCTGACTTTCCACTTTGAAATGCCTCGTTGATTTGCAGCTCATTAATGCTGAAAACTGTTCCTATTCAACTCAAGTTTCATGTGTCACTTTCCTTATTTGGTCATACGGGATGTCCGTGACATCATTTCAAGTATCTAGCAGGATGTACAATCAGCGCGAGCTCGGAAAACTTTTTCAGGGAGCAATTTCATGTTCAAAACCTTTTCTGTCTGCTAAACAAGTTAAGTTTAGCTCAGTTGGTCAAGAGCGGAAACGTTATAATGACTATAGATTTTAAAAGACCAGTTAAATCATGTATGCTCCATTCAAGAATAATTTAAGAGAAAAAAAGCCTACATCGAAATGCATGCCTCAGGCTACACAGACCACGTGGACTTTTGCCAAAACGTCACAGTACAGCGCCACCATGTAGAGTCTAACTATCCAACACTGAAGCCATTGTTGAGCTGTTGAAAATCCAAGAAGAATGCATTTGTACCCAGTTACCATTTCCCAGTTCCAACCATTGACTTCAATGTGAAAGTTTAACATTAAGTGGTGCGCAACTCTGTTGGATAAAATGGTTCTGTGTCCTTCCTCTGCCTCTTTTATCTGCTCACAAGCTCAGCACTGTATTCTTATATGACCATAACATTTAAAGCTGGCAACAGTCTTATATGTCACATATAAACAAAACCTGATTAAGCAGGCAAACAGACTCAGAGAGGGAGCAGAAGGAGGTAAAAGCAGAACTCGCGCTACAATCTTTTCTTCACTTGGTGTCCCCCTTAAGGTGAGCTGAGTGGAGCGCAGCGCTGGCCGCTGAACGTTGCTCTGTATCTTCCATTTGTATGAGTTATATCGTTTGCAACATTTGATCATTTTCAGCATTAAAGGCCGTTCGCTTTATACTTGACCGAATTTTATTATTTCTGAAGGTAATGACAGTAAGGGTCCGAAACTAGTAACATTTTCCCTTGTTACTAGTTTCACTTGTGTGGCGCACACAAGGGAAAATGGGTGAACTGCAACAACTGTGCAGAGGGAGGAGAATTATTTGTCATGCATTTTTCCTCTTATACCCCAAACTAAAACCCAGTGACACCATCTGGGCCGCTTTATTCACGAGCCGGTCGGCAGCCAGAAAGAATAATGACAATTTGATATTTTTCTTAGCAGAGCTGTTTCTCTTATTCATCTATCCCTTTATTCACACAGCATCTTAATGCTCAATTCCATTTTTTTCTGAGCCCTTTTTTGTGATCACACTAATTAAGTCAGAATGCTATGAAACTTAGTAAGTAATGTCTGAGCCAAAGCCACCCACCTGCGCGCAGAAGAACGTTGACATCACATAGCAAGACATTTATGAAGTAATTTATGAACTAAGTTTAAACTTTATTTAGCAATGGGTCAGAGCAGGCATGAGGTGCATGTGATGTGTTTTTATGAGCGAAAACAACAAAATTGAGCTGTTCAGACTGCTGTGGAAGCAGTCTATATGGGCAAAAAATAATCTGATTTGTTTGCATTTGTTTACTCTGAGTACATAACCTAAGATACTAGCAGTTTGGAAGCTACCATTTGACCAAAACTTGAAAAGCTTATAGTTGGGGGAGATCACTTCAATAGCTCAGATCTTCTAGAAGTCTTGTTGGCAAACCTGCTGACCAGTAAATATGGAAAGACCTGACAAAGCCACACTAAAGAAAGTAAAGGCAGCAGTGAAGAATGGTGTGAAATCTGGAAAACTCAGTGATTTTTTTCAAGAAGGCAAGAGTAGAAGACTAGCACCTAGAGTAAAAATGGAGGCTAATGTCACCACAATAAGTAGCTAAGCTAAACAACTGTCTGCACTAAATTACATATTCAGGTCATGGCTAGAAATAAATTTTTATGTATTTAAAATAGTCTAAATACAGGGACATAAAGGTTGTTTTTATTTCTATTCTATTCATGTCATGAGGAGTAAATGCTGTAATCCTGCTGGGTTTCCTTAAAAAAAATTAATTTGAATGATAAATTGAGTTTAATGCACTGATTAATGACTAAGATAAATTGTAATGTATGTATGTATTTACTTTTATTTTTTTGTAAAGTCCCCTGAGATTGCATTTGTTGTGAAATGGTTTTATATAAATACACTGAATTTAATTGCCCTTTCAAAGAAGAGTAATCAATGCAGACAGTTTCCAGGTACTTGTTTTTGTTGTTGTTGTTTTTGCGGCTTGCTAAAGCACATTTAACCAAATATTAGTATCATTTTGAACCGGCATAACTGCATTAAATTTAGAGCTCTAACATATTATTTTCTGTTTTGAGTGAGTTCAATAATTTTCATAATTTGGCTTCAGAATAAAAGTCTGGTATAATTCCAATACAAACATCTATTTTATAAATAAAAATAAACTTTTATTTTTATAAATAAAATAATTACCAAGCATATAACAAGACTTATTTTGCCTTCAGAATGGCAGGACATCGAGTTAACACTTTCTCAATTAGCAAGATACTTAAGAACAAATTCCATTAGTAAGTCTTTAAAAATGTCAATGCGTTTTAAAACAAGCAGAACAGGCAGCAGGTCAAGTCCAGAGAACTGTAAACGCTTGATCATGAAGTCAAGAAGATTTTATGCCAGCAGAGCCCTTAGTGTTTACATTTCAAAGCCTATCTTTGTAGTGGCTGACATTTTCTGATTCTGTTTTATTGCCCAGAAGTAATTGAATTAACACTTGCAGTTTGTAGATCACCATAAAAAAAACAAACAAAAAAAACAAAAGAAAAAAACAGATTGAAATGATTTTTGAGATGCTAATGATGCAAATTTAAGTTTTTCCACTTATACAAACATTCAACAATATTGGGTTTCAGTGTGATCTTTTGTTTATTTCAAGATGTTGCGCCACAGACTTTTCAAAACTGCAGCAGCTTACAAAGCGAAACATGAGCTGTCGACTGTTACAAGAAGCGCTTGACAAGAATAGTTTTTAGAATCAACTCTTCAATAAATGTATAAATAGAAGACAATTGTTTCCTTCAATATTTCTGTAAATCCTTTGTTGTCAGTTTTGTTCTGATTAACATGCACGAGAAGTAGTCAGGTGTAGCTTCAGCACCTAAAGGGCAGCATGGGCTGTCCCATCTTCACCGGGTGGACCAACCCCAGCAGCACTCTCTCCCCCCAGTCCAACAGCTTGTTCAGAGTAATGCTGGATGGTGATAATAGGCCTTGTTCCTTCTCTTCAGCTCGGCTGCACCCACCGATATGGGGACTCTGCTCTTGGTGAGGGTCACCGTGGACTGGGGAGGTGCTTGCCACTGATTGTGGGTGGCTGCTCGCCGAAGAGGGCGGGCAGAATCCCAAGGGCATCAATGAGAGCATGAGGCTTTTACGCTTCTCTAGGAGAGAAGTACAAACTGATGGGAATTGTAGTTGTCTGCACTTTGGTAGAGATTCTCTGGACTCACAGAGACTCAATGCTGTAGCGTTGCATAGCTTTTGGTTGCATTGTTGGTTTTGACACGCTGTCAGGTCAAAGGTCCAAGGTCCTCGCTTGTTACCGCTGTCATCTAAGAGCGATTTTCTCATCTGAATTATTGAGTCTTCTGTGGTGGAGTGGACAGAGTGGTTCCTGTTCTGATTGTGCAGTAATCCGGTCCCTCCGTCCTCTGTGAAGGGCTGCTGATTCTCCTGCTGCTGCCTGGTCATATTACAGCTGGACGCCTTCTGGTTCAGGATGCCTTGAAAGTGCTGCAGCTGACCCAGGAAGTTAAAGTTTGGGGAAATGGAGGGCCGACGCTCTTTCACAAACCTTATGAGGGGACAGAGAAGATTTTTACATATGAGCCCTTGTAACCTTTTTTATCTGATAAATCATCAGACTAATCCATAGAATTAGCAATAATATCAGTGATATCCATGAGTCAGATTTTAGTTCATTAAATAAATATTAATGAATATAAATTAAATATCATGATATCAACAAAATTAATATGACTTTGTTGATCATTTGTAAATAGATAAACAATAGTCAGAAATTAAGTTTTGTAAAATATACTGTTTCATAAACATTTACAGTGTTGCTCTTGTCACAGGGACAGTCATTGAAAAGTGTGGGATTATAATATATATTAAAGCCTAATATGTTCAGATTTTAGTTAGTAGGAGTGTAAACAATATTACTTATGAATGTACTTGTGGATTTTAGAGTTGATCCAGTAGTAGGTGCTGGTATTAGTGTTACCTTGGCTCTCTCTCCGCCACTCTCTGTCTATGTCTCTCTTGGGTCCATGTGACCCGAGGACCACAGGATAGGAAAACTTTAGACATTTTACAAGTATGATGTTTACTTCCTTGCAGGATGTGCATAAAGTCAACCGATGCCCTGACAGAGAAGAGGGTCTCCATATCAGAGGAGGGGGTCTCTGATATGTTTTTTTATAAATCCTACATCTTTTTAAGCCAACTATTGCACAAAGTTTTGTTACGTACATGTAGTGTTTAAATATGGTTAAAAATTTAAATAAATGGCTGATTACATGACACTAACTGGTGAACTTTTGCATCTAACTAGAATATTCAATATAAAAATGTATACTACACCAAGGGGTCAGAGCTCCTGGTGGACCACATAATGATCTGCTCTGTAAATAATAGCATAATTGAAAAAGAAACAAACAGAAAAACGTAACTAGACAGAGTGCGCAGAGCAGAGAGACTGGAACTCCACTCAGGACATTGTGGGCCGAGATAAGTCCAAATTCTGCTTCTGTCCAGGAGATGCTAAATGCTTGACATAAAAAATAACAGCTTTTTAAATCCACTGTTACTCCATGACAATATATTTTACAGGAAAATAAATTGGCCCAGAAATGATTGCTATAAACAATAATGTTTCTTAGGACATGTTCCAAGTAATATATATATAATGGTATAATAATGCAAGTTTGCCTCTCAAAGACCAATAAACTTTAATTTTGTACAAACACTCTACTCTGAAACTGGAAGATATTTGAAATATCCAAAATAAAACACAACCACCAAACAACAATAAATAAAAACCAAATAAAATCTACACACAACCAAAACCATGCAAAAAAAATGATTATGAAGTTTCTCTATACAAGATTAAATTTAAAAAAGTGTTAATAATAAGAATGGATATTATCAAGCTCATTTTAATTTGATGCAATAAATTGCTGATTGCAACAGGGTATACTCCAATGCACTCCAAAGTTTCCTCCAACAGCATAGGCATATTTTCCCTTTTCTAAAATAAAATTATCTACTTACTTCAGACATCTTGGGAGCCAAATAAAATATGTGTAATTTGAAAGCAAAACCTGTGTTAAGCTTAATTGTGTAGAGGTCTGGTAAAATGAGGATTTAAGGTTCTACACTCCCCATTAGCGGGTATTGCACCAAAGATCATATTAATTTACTTTCTATTTTGGGGGGGTTATTTACAGAGTTTATTTGTAGGTTATTTTTTTTGTTTGTTTTTTTAAACCAGTACAAGAGCAGCAACAGGAAACAATGGTAAGATCTTTGCGTGGTTGCTAAACCGGGATAAATAAACTGTGAAAACAACCTCCAAGTTTATTTTTTTTTAAAATTGGATTTCTTTTGCCTGCGAACAAAACGTCACCAGAGTACAGCAATGGCTCCTGGTTTGAACTTTTGTAAGATGTCTGATTGTCACTCTATTCCCCTTTGTTGGACAAAGGACAGTTTTAAAAACTCATAGTTCAGGCATCTAAAGTAAGATAGTGCGATTTAATTGAAGCTCAAGGCCTGTGTGCTGTACCTGTAGGCGTGGTCCAGGTCCATTTCCAGGCTGTACATGATGTAGGCCACAGCCAGAGCCGGGGAGCGGGAGATTCCTGCAGCACAGTGCACCAACACAGAGGCCCCAGAGGACATGGCTGAATCTGCACACACCGCACCATGGCACATCACCCTCATATTAGCATGGCTAATCCAGTTAGCGTAGTTAAGACTGAAGAACTATTCAACTGCTAGCATTAACATGGTAGTACAACAAAGAAAACTGTGAAGCAGATGTTTAGGGTGACAAAGGTGAGGGGAGGCGGTCCTGACCTATGAAGCTGAGAGCCTGGGGGATCCAGGGCAGCAGGTCGTCCCACAGGGAGTCATTGATGGGAATTCGCAGGAATCTGGAGCGAGGCAGGAAAGATGGCTGGGGGCTGCATGGGCTCACACTCAGCACATAGGAAATACCCAGAGAGGCCAGTCGGTCCTGACCAAACACATTTTCAAATATTACTCTTTCTGAACTTTAATTCAGAAAACTGCTTCAATGCATTTTCTTAATACATACACATAATTCTCCATCAAAATATGAGAAATTCCAAAACACCACGTTAGTTTGATTTGGTGTCTCCTATGTGTGTGCTTTTATTCACTTGTTTTAAAATGTTCATCTGGGGAGGCTGGAATTCTATTCTTGTTGATTATTTATTTATTTGATTTTTTTATTTGCTAAAAATATATGGGATAAAGAATATAGCTGATTACTGGCTTAGTGTAAATACAATCTACAGAAGGAACATATTAGAGTCAGATTTTTAGACATGGTATTTTTTAGCACCTTTTATTTCTACTGCAATTATGTACATGATTTATTTATTTATTTATTTACTGTATGTTAGTCAGCAAAAATTTTGCATGCAAAGCAATCAGCACAAGATGGAGTCAAGCAACTTTCAGCCTTTACATTTTTGGCTTTAAAAAAAATGAAAATCAGATACGTATCATTATTATTTAGTCCGATCATTTAATATTATAGTTAACAAAAACTAACGAAATAAACTGACACTTAGAACATTAACGGAACTAAATAAAAAGAGTAATTAATAGGGGGAAAATGATAACTAACTGGAACCATGTAATGGATTTATAAAACTAAAACGTACTGAAATTATATGTATAATACCGTTCGTTTTCGTTTCTTCTTTTGTTTTAGCTGTTACCACTATTTAACCGGTTGAAAAGTTGAAGTAAGGGGATTTTCCGAACCGTCTTTAAATGCACCACCGGCGTACACATGCTGACGCCCAGGTTCCACTTCTGGGTCTGATTACAGGACGGTGAGCAGCTGTTTGCAGAGCTGCACACTCTACATCATGTTCAGCAACTAGTCATAGTCCTTTTTTTATTTTTTTGACGGTGTTGTATGACTAATTAATCAATGGCTAAAAATCATAATTATACAATCATGAATAAAGTCATTTTCACTGGCGCGGACCACTGCTGGCTCTGACTACACGTCCAGTCTTTTCTACAAAGGCCGCAGTCAATGTTCCATTAGATGGCTGCTAGTAGTAGTGGTTTTTTATCTTTATTTATCTTACGATTTTGTAATGATATTGCTTGCTTCCATTTTTGAATAAACTTTGAAGCTGATCCACAGATGCAGGCATCCATTATTACTGCCGTAAACAATGACCTGCTGTGTGTTTATCTTCTTCTAGTCGCTTCAGGGTTATAAACCACCCTGTGACCAAACTACTAATGAAAGTAGTTTGGTCACTACTTTCATTAGTGACCAAACAAATACAAAATCGGAATTGAACATCAAAGCCTGCTGTGTGACATAGTCTATGATTTAAAGTGCCCCCCTTGGCTGCCCCTTTAAGAACTTTGTTGATGCGCCACTTATAGCGGCTCCAGGCACTGCGCAGGATCGCTGTTGTTTTGATTCTTACCTGCGTCACGTCGCGCTCAGCTCCGAGGTAGAGCCGGGGCAGGATGACGGACAGCTGGGGTCGCTCTGCCTCAGCGTCTCGGGACCAGACCATCTGCAGTGTCACAACAACTAAGTTAAATTGTGGCTTTTATTCTTCTTTTAATAGCAGAATATTATCCATGCATCCTCTTCTTAGTCCAATCTTATCTGGGATTGAGTAGCATGAGTTACGTTTTTTCTTCTTAGATCAGAAGGAGGATTATTGAACTTTTCCTGTAGCTGTCTTAGACAACAAGCAAATTATAAATATGCACTGTTCTGCTGGTCTTTTCCCGCATGCGCACGGATCACGGATTATTTTTTAAAACAAACATTGCTTACTGTGTGTGGAGCGTCTTCTTCTTGCAATACCAGGAGCCTCCTCTCTGTTTGCAGGCTAATGAACAAACTCACAGTCCGCAGCAGCTGCCTTGAAACTAGCTCCTCTGACTCTGTTCAGGTCTAAACGATGAGCTCATCCTCTTTCATAGAGCAGCTATGGGTGATGTCATCTTCAGCCTATCACTGTGCTTTCACACGCGCAGGCGCACCGTCTCACGCTCCTACAGGAGAGTTAATCTGACAAACGCCAGAGTCTACCTTATTGAATTTAGTTTTAGTTTTCTTCATCTCTTCCATCCCGCTCGGATTTATGGAGTTGTGGAGCTCCTCGTGCATGACACGCAGTGGCATGCGCTTCATCTGACATCCATTCTCATTTGTGGTTAAAAACAAGCCATGAAACTGAAAGCATAGATCTCCAATACATTCATCTCTCTCGATGAAGTTTCCTAACCAGCAAATGTAATTAAAAATGAGCAAAAGAGTTTGAAATATCAATATTTACCTACAGGGTAAATATTCCTTCAATCAGTTTAATTTAATATGTCGTATTCAAAAATACTGAACATATTGAACAATGCATATTAATGCTTATATTAAATGCCTCCTGCTGAGCAGGGGTGTATCCAGAAAGTTTAGAAAGAGGGTTAAATGGGATTCAGTGGTTATGTTGGGCTGTCACCAAAATAAAAGCTCAGGTAGAAAGAAGGTTTAGAATAAGTTTTAATAAAATTGAATGACCCAACATGGTCAAAGATTTACATAAACATAAATACACAAAATACTGTTCTTACTAACCGAAGCTATTTCTTTTCTTTCTTAAGTTATTAATTGAAAATAGCATCCACACAAGCTGGAGAGCCACTGCACGTCTGATTCCAAAGTCCTGTTCATCAAAGTCCTCAAAATCATAAATCTTTACTGTTAGGCAATGATTAATGCCTGACATCACAGTCCTCTTCAGAAACTGTAACCATGATAGTTGTAATTTATTGTGTCTTTAAAATAAAATTCTGTGTGAACTGTGTGATGCAATACTGTCAAAGTTGACAAAAAATATCCGGAGAATTGTGTTCAATGTCTTGTTCAATATCTAAAACAAATAATTAAGGCAGTTCCCATTAATAAGTGTACCTCAGAGGTCCAGTAAATGTATAGGTTTGTAATTCTGCTCCAGTCAACCTATTTTGGCATCAACGTAACAGACCTGACAGTGAACCTCACTGACAATATCATTTGTCAGTGAGGTTCATGTGCTCCAGCTAAACAGTGAAATTATTGTTACGAGTTGGACAAATACAACAGAATTTATAACATTGAAAAAATTTTTCTATGTGAGGAGCAACCACAACCAGCCCAAGGCAAAGCCATCTAACCAGCTGCTTAGGGCCAAGGGCCACGAAGGGGCCCCAAAGTGGAACAAAAAATCCTCCTGGGGGCCTCCTTCACCAGTGCAGAATATTGACTGTGCACAGAGTAATATTGGGGTCTAAAAGATGCCTTAATTTTGGTTCTGCACTGGTTAAGTTTTGTTATTCATTCTGGTGCTGGAGTTTTGTTGGATCTATTACCTAACACTCTCACTGGACATGAATAAGGTCACAGGGAGACTATTAAATGTTCTTATGCAATCTTCCAATTGAACGGAGAACTCTGCCCAGAGACACCTCATTATCTCTGTCTCTCGACCAGTTCTAACGTGCTCCTCTGCAACTGCATATTTTATTACATTGAGGCATAGCTTAATTACAAATAATTTGCATATAAGGAGTGGCAAACAGAATACACATTCTAAAGGTACTGCCTTTGCATCTCCTGAGGTTATAAAAACACAGTTGTTTGTTGTCTCTCTGGACCACAAAACTTCAGCTCTCATGTCCTCTTGGGTCATAAAACAAGAGTTTCTCGGGACTGTTAGTCTCTGATGTTTTGCTCCTGCTAGGTGTCAGCTGCTTCACCCTGGCTGGCATCTGTTGTTCATTTGTCCTCCTGTCAGGGCAGTTGTGACTGCAGGTATCCTGCTCCTCCAGAGACAAAAAAAACATGCATCCCAAAGCAAACAAAGATCTCTCAGCCCTTAAAGTCTCCTCATCTTTAATATTTATATTTGTATTTATCTAAAAACCTAACCTTTCCCCCTAAAAATAAAATTGTAAATATTAAAATTCTTTGTAAATTTTCCTATTTTCCATTAGGGAAATTGTTTTTCTCTTTAGCAAAAAAACGCAAACTTTTTAATAAGATAAGATAAGAACTTTAATAAGATCTGACGCCAGAACAGCTGCAATACTGCAATGACAAAGCAGAATCAGAGAAAACCGAAATGCAATATGTCCAAAGGCATCAGTTTGTCTGTTCGTGAGTTTGAAATGAGCATCCATTCCAACTCTGCATCTGAGTGGATTCTCCACCTCTCCTTTCCAACTGTGGCTGTTATTGTGTTGGCATAAATATGATCACCGCTTCTCCAAGCAGCCGCACACTTTCTTCACAACCAACAGCATCAAGGGCAATCCATTCTGGATTGCAATGAGAGATATTATAGCACTTGTCACGCATAGCCTTATATACTGCCTATTCCAAGTTCCTCACCTTTCTGCACATTTATGGTGGATGAAATTCATTCAATTTATGCTTGTATTATTTTCTACAACATACCAACACATGGAAAATTCAGAAACCCTGTAACCACCTGCTTCACAAAAACTATAAACACAGTTCAGTCTAAATTACCTTTACAGAATTAACCTTTACGGAATTACTGCTTGTTTGTTTCAAACATTTTAGAAAGTTTCTTTACACAAATTCCCAAAAAAGGTATCCTGAATGCTTTTACTGATATTTTGTCTACGTACAGCTGGTCTGTTTTCTTTAACACATTTCTTCAATCCATTCATTTTAATCCATAAATTAGGGCTCTGAAAATGGCTAGCATAATAATATTCAAATCAATATGAACCATAATTCCTATAATTTTTTCCAAATTAATTAACCAAAATGTATTTCCTTATCACTATTAATTTGTTCAAATACACCATATCTAGAAATTATTACTTTCAAAAAACTTTAGCCATTGTCAGAACACCTTTCAAGAGAACACAAACTCAAATTCATCAACATCCATTTTCACCAAACAATATCTTTCCTTTCACTTTTTTGATTTAATCCTACAAAATCCATATGCATCACTTAAAAAGACATGCAAGTTCTGGAAACCTTCCTCTTCTGCTTGAACTTAAATTTCCCTATGGATTATGCTTCCCTGTATGTTATTTTAGCACAAATCAAACATGTTTTTTCATTTTTTTGTTTGTTCTTAAAAATGTTTTTCATATAAGTTTCATACGTTTCAATATCTATAAACTCAATTCCCCCCCTTTTGAAGTATTTTCTATATGTAAATACATCAATCAAAGTCCACTACTGCAAATAGAAATTCCGATGGAACAGATCTATCATTGTACCTTAAAACAAATCCTTAGTATTCAATGCCAAGTTTTCTTTCTCTATTTCACAGCTCTAGGTTTCTATTGTGCATAACAGTTTCTTCTTCTCCATCTAACACCTTTGTTTTTGCTACTGCTGTTACCTTTTATTTGATCAATTGACCTAGAATTGCTGCCTATGTACTTGTCATTAAATTTCTCAAGGTAGAACACTTCCATGTTCAGTCTTGCAAAACACTGTTCTTACCTTTGTTTTTCTAAATAAAAATTAACCAGTCCAAAATTAAAACAAGTTCCAAAATTTTCTAATTCACCATTAATCTATTAATTTAATTATCATTAATCAAGTAATCCCAGATAAAACATTTCTAAACCTCAGTTTAGAAACCACATTACTTTATCCACACGTTTTTCTCTTCAACTCAGCGTAACTAGTTGCATTTGATAGGGTAGGTTAAAATATCAAATTACATTCAATTTTGCATTTCTGTTTCACTGCATTTCCAAGCATGAAATATTAATGCCTTGACACTAATAATTTAAATCCTCCCATATGTCCAATGTTTAATCCTCCCATATGTCCCATGTTAAATCCTCCCATATGTCCCATTTTAAATCAGACCATATGTTCCATGTTAAATCCACCCATATGTCCTGTTAGATATTTTTTAGTATTATCATTTTGGTATTACTTTAGTTCATATTCAGTCTAATGTTAATCAGTATTAATGTGATTTTTAGTTTAGAGTGTTTCCTCTCTTATATGTGTATAAACTGACTGTCTTCACAGAGGTAGTAAAACTTTTATGGTTCTCAGACCTTAAATTCTTCTTGTGTTTATCTGCTTACTCCTTAATTGCTAGTTTGACCTAGAGCTGAACTGGGCTCAGATGGTTGGTCAGATATCACACCTGGAACTGAGTTGTTGGTTTGTTTGTGTTAAAATGTTTTACGACCTCTGTTGTTTCCTGACTGCCCCCTGTGACTGTTTTCTTTGACAATAAAAACGGAGCTCACGTGAAAGCAGATCAGAACTCTGTGAATGGCTTGAAGAGGCTGTTGATGGAGACTTCTCCTTTTGCAAAAGCTTGACCATTTAATTCATAAACGTTGTCTGTGGTATTTTTTATGTAGGTTTGAGGAAATTACCTAACATGTCCCATGTTAAATCCTCCCATATGGTCCATATTAAGTTACCCTGGATGACCCCATGTTAAAACCTTCTACATGTCCCATGTTAAATCCTCCCATATGG
>VMRN01000227.1:223354-234367 GCA_010277015.1 Poeciliopsis turrubarensis
CCATGTTAAAACCTTCTACATGTCCCATGTTAAATCCTCCCATATGGCCCATACAGAGAGTGAGCAAGACATGTGTCTACAGATGTTTATTTCTGTTTTCTGCAAAATTATGTCTTTCCTAGGCATGTCTGTACCAGTGCAGCCCCACACCTCCATGGAACAGCAGGTTTTTTTCACCCAAAGAGCAGTGGGCTGGTGAAAAAGCTGAGAACCTGGTCTATGAAGCAACAGAGACCATAGCTGAGGAGCATCCAAAGTGCATCCAACTGAAATAATCTTTGGATGCTGGTTCTGTGATATCACAGAACCAGGAAGAGACTATGATTTTGCTTGATCTGGTTCCTGTTTCTCCTCCTATTGTTCCATCTTTTCCGGCTTTCCAGAAGAAGACAAGAGCCAGAAGCACTTCTCCAGTTCCCTCTCCGCCCACTCTGCCAACTGTCTCTCCCATAGATCAGCCATGTCAACAATCATATGAATCACCTGCTGCCCATGCCATTTTGTTAAGTCAGGGTGGCCTATTTGAAAATAAGAAGAGAAAGCGTAAGTTTTGTTTTCTTAGTCCTGTGACTATTTCTTTTCACATCCACCCATTTTCTTACACCAGGGCTCGATAGGGCTGCTAGTGCCTATTTCCAACGAGAAGCGGGGTTCACCCTGGACAGGTGCCAGTCTGTCACAGGGCAACACAGAGACAGACAGGACAAACAACCATGCACACACACACTCACACCTGGGGAGAATTTAGAGAGACTAGTTAACCTGTTTTTGGACTATGGGAGGAAGCCGGAGTACCCAGAGAAAACCCACGCATGCAGAAAGACCATGGGCAGGGAGTCGAAACCAGAACCTTCTTGCTGCAAGGCAACACTTCTATCAACTGTGCCACTGTGCATTTAATGTACCTTTGTGTTATACTAACCTCAAATTCTGTGTAAGTTTTTATACAATGTTAAGGAAGGAAAACAATTGACAAGATGGTCTGTCCTTACGCAGCTGTGCAAAACAAACTTCTAACCTCGTACAAGTAACCCAAATAGTTCTTTTGGTGAGAGTTCACAGACGTTTCATATGACGTGACTAGCAGATGTGACCTTACTATATTTTTTTCATGACACTGTGTTTTACGAAAAGAAAAAAAATAAAACAGCACTTTATCTCAGGGAGATAAGTGGAAAAATTCACCACACTGAATTTTTCAGCAAAAATATTCAACTGTCAGCTTTATAATCTTTGAAACAGCATAGAAATACTGAGAAGCAGTAGATTTTGTTGTTAAACAATGTGGTTAAATTTTCCATATGTTCCATGTTAAATCCACCCACATGTCCCATATTATGTTCTCCTGGATGTCCCCATATTAGGCTTGCAATCATATGAAAATAATCTTTTGCAAAAGGTGAGAAAGATGTCATCAAATAATGATGAACAACCAAGCACTGATAAAAATTCACAGAACAGCAAAGGAACACTAAAAGATAAAGAAATTGACAGCAATACTGAAACGCATATGATTTGGTTGAAGAAAAAAGCTGTAAAGCAAGTAGAGTGGAAAGACAAATTCAGGAAACAATTAAAGCAATCAATATAAAAGAAAATACAGATGTAGAAGTAGTAGTGAATGAAGAGATGGCTCGAATTGGACGATAAACCACAAGAGAATAAAGTAACAAGTGGAACACAGTTCTGTGGATATAAGAGAAACTACAAACAATTACGATGAAAAGGTACAAATTCAAATTGAATCAATGCAATCATTGAACATAAACGGTCATAAATATCAAAAAGTTCTTTTAAAGTATAAAATACTTTGAATTCTAAGATCTAGTATGTTGAAAGACATTAAGAACGAACGTGAGAAGATTAGAAGGGAAAACAAGCCAAATTTGTTGGTCTTGATGGACAAAGAACACATTGATGAACAGATGGATGTGAAAATGTTAATAAAAGATAAAAAGGTTAAAAACTACAGAAATAGAAACAAAAAACTTTTATTTCATACATGACGAAAGCATTTTGAGTATTAAATTACTGAAAAAAATAGAGTGAAAATTGCATTTAAAATGAGAGAAGAAGCAGAATACAGCACCAAGAAACAATACTTTGCATTGTGAAGAGAGAAAACTTTGAATACCTCGTCTTTATGAACCTTTTTCTAAGTTTACGTTTAATCCTGACAAATTTGAATTAAACTTTTTTGTTGAATTTTACACTTGTAATTTTACACTACTAGTGTAAAATTCATATCACAATAAAATGTAACAAATAAATTTAATGAAATAAATAAAGCCTGAGGCATAAAAAAATAGTTTTTCCCATCCTTAGTTAACTCTTGTAGTACCTTTTAAATGTTTCTTGGGGATTTTTTTATGTCTTTAATCATAGGAAGGTTGTTTTCTACAGCTGCGTAAGGACCAGACTGTCTTGCCCCTTGTTTTCTTTCCTAATCATTGTATAAAAACTTACATTGTATAAAAGCTGGCAAAGCTTAGTGAGCTGGGTTAGACTTGCATCCAGACCGGCTTAATTATTGATTTTCTTATGAGCTCTCATAATTGTGCACAATGCATGAACAAACTTGATTGAGTGGTTCTACCTAAACAGTGCTTGGAAAGAGTTTTTTTTCCACGACACGCAGAAATTAGACTTTGTTTATATTTCAAACCATCAAAACTACAGCTCTCATTTCTATGCTGTTTCAAAGTGGGTTTTTCTTGAGACGGACACAGACCTGCTCTCATTGCTGTTGCTTAGACATAAAGATCTCAGCAACCTTAATATTTTGAGCACGTGTTTTAGAAAGACGCAGGAGCATTCACGAAGAACAGTTCTGGGTCTTGAAATTGAGAAGGAAGGTATTAAGTGCAACAATAACATAACTTACAAACACAGAAATAGACTGTGCTCAGATTGTGATAAAATTGTGATCTGCACAATATTGGATGAGTATTGTGCAGATCAGAGAGAGTTCAAACAGTAAACGGACATTCTTGTACTTAGAACAAGTCGTCCATAAAATGTATGAGAGCTGCACAAATATAAGAGAGAAAAGAAGGAATTGATTTCTACTACTTGGAGAAAAACAGTGTAAGTAGAATGATTAGTTTATTAGAGACTCATGTAGGAACAAGGCTCCTTGAATCTAACAGGTTAATAACTGAAGATAGTAACAATACCAAGATGAAGTACAAATTTAGTTACTCCGTTGAGATATTTACACAGTGTTAGGATGATTTGGTTATTTTAGATGAGGAATTTGTCAAGAAACAATGTATTTGTAGGATGCTGCTTGTTACAAGAATGACAAGAAAGATTACGTTAGAAAAGAAATACCAAATACCAATTTTAATTGTTTGATTTATTAGTTATCGCTAAATAATCGTTATATTAAGAAAATTATATCTTTTTTAACTACTCGTTATATCATGAAAACAAGACCAACACTGTTAATATTTTACCATGAAACACAAAATGGTATGCACCAGAAAAGTTCTTTTAACGTATGACGAAAGCATTTGAGTATTAAATTACTGAAAAAAGTAAAGAGTGAAAATTGGATTTTTTGTTTGGCCTTAGATACTTTCATATTCATAAAACACAGAAATTTTTCAAACCACCAAAATCTACTGCTTCTCAGTAATTTGTATGCTGTTTAAAAAATTAAAAGCTGAAATTTGAATATTTTGCTGAAAATTACATATTGGTGCATTTTTTTACTTATTTCACTGAGATAAAGTGTCTTTGGCCTTACATACTTTTAGGATCATAAAACAAAGGAATTTTTAAAACCACCTAAATCAACTGCTTCTCAGTATTTCTATGCTTTTGCATAGAATAAAGTTGATATTTGAACCAAAACAGCTTTATCTCAGTGAAATTACTGAAAAATGCACGACATTGTAATTTACAGCAAAATCTTCAACTTTCAGCTTTATAATCTTTGAAACAATATAGAAATACTGAGAAGCAGTATATTTTGGTCGTTTGAACAATTTCTGTGTTTTTTTAACACAAAACTATCAAAGACCAAAAAAGCTTTATCTCAGTGCAATAAGTCAAAAATGCACCACATTTTAATTTTTAGCAAAACCTTGAAATTTCAGTTTTATAATCTTTGAAATAGCATAGAACAACTGAGAAGCAGTATATTTTGGAGGTTTGAACAATTTCTGTGTTTTTTGAGTAGAATGGACCAGCATTTCTACTCGTTATATCTGGAAACAAGACAAATACTGTTAAGATTTTAAAATGAAACACAAAATAGTGTGCACCACAATATATTATTAAATGTAATGTTTTTTATTCTTCATGACTTTATCAGTTCTTATCTTCAGACAAGCCTGTCCAGCTCAGCATGAACATGAATTAAATTCAGTTTCTGTCGCAGGCTCCATCTCCTGTTGAAACTGAGAAGTGCAACTCAGTTGAGCTCAAGCATTTTGTGCGGCCCATATTCAATAATATTTTCAGTTTGATGTGGGAAATTAAAAACTGGTAGTTTGGACACCCCTTCGCTATCTAAAGTTCTTGATGATTTTGGGCTAAAAAACAAATATGACGTAGGTCCAATTAAATAAATAATTCAATTAATTAAATTGGTTTGCCTGTGGAGGTCTAAGCAACAACAATGAGAGCAGGTCTGTTTCCGTCTCTAGAAAAACCCAATTTGAAACATCATAGAAATTAGATCTGTACTTTTGATGGTTTGAAATATAAACAAAGTCTAATTCCTGCGTGTCGTGGAAGAAAACACTCTTTCAAAGCACTGTTCAGGTACAACCACTCAATCAGGTTTATTTAGGCATTGTGCACAGTTATGAGAGCTCATAAGAGAATCAAGCAGGTCTGGATGCAAGTCTAACCAAGCTCACTAAACTCTGCCAGCTTACAAGATGGAAGTTTTTATACAATGATTAGCAGCATAGGAAATCTAAGCTAGGACTCTTTTAATATTTATTTCAATCTTCACTCCCCACTTCGACCACTTACGAGTGGATCAGCATTTCATACAACATGACTTGCAGATGTGACCTTATTGTAATTAATCCATGACAATCCCCTTTTCTGATAATAAATAAATATGGAAATATTTATTATTAATCAACATAATGAACAGTGCTTGCATGTCTGTTGGGCTTTCCAATGTTGGAAAATGATCAATGATCAATGTAATTCTTTTCAAATCAAGAGGCACAATGCAGCTTGTTGTTCTACAGGGTGCTGGTGAAGTTGCTTCAGGAGAGGAAAGTGGTCTACCAAACTTGATTTTGACTTTTCCTGCGATTGTAGAAGAATTGGCAACTAAAGCATTTTCGCCAGTAGCTTCAGTTAATCTGCTCTGTAGTGGTTTCAAGCATCGATGGTGGTTACTGTAACAATGTGCCACTAGATTTACATGCACCATCTTTGGTATCTAAAGCCAAACTCCAGAAAGGCTGATAAAATATTTTGATATATTATCAGCCTTTTTGGAGTTCATGGGAGCAACACCTCCCATGAACTCACATGACTTCCCATGAACTCATCTGATTCAACAATGGCTGGCTTGAAAACCATTGTATGAGTTTTGCAGAAGTTGGAAAAGTGCTTCGTGAGGAATAGAAATGAATTGAAGAGTGGAAGAGTGTGAATGGACTTCAGAGTGAACCAGGACAACAAACTAATTGTGATATAGTATGACAGGTCCATAATTTTCCTTCAAATCCAAAAGCAAACTAATGTCATTAATTTAATTATTTATTTAAATAGACAAATGTCATATTTGTTTTTTAGCCCAAAATCATCAAGAACTTTAGAAAGCGCAGTGGTGTTCAAACTAGAAGTTTTTATTGGCCCGCAGCAAATTCTGAAAATACAATTGAATATTGCCTGCACAAAAAGCTTGAGCTCAACTCTGTTGCACTTCTGAGTTTCAACAGGAGATGGAGCCTGCCACAGAAACTGAATTTAATTCATGTTGATGCTGAGCTGGACAGGCTTGTCAGGGTAAGAACTGTTGATGTCATGAAGAGTAAAAAACATTACTATCACTTCCACCTCTTCTTCTTTCTGGCAATCAAGATTTCGTCGCACTGCTGGTGTGAAGTCAGCTTTAATGAAACGCTTTAAAGTTGTTCTTATCACAGCTTCCGTTTCCCTGACACCAACACCACCGTCGAACTCGCTGACTGACCCTTCCTTTTGAGGTAGAAATGAGGTAACTCAATAAATTCTTAAACTTAAATCATGTTTCTTCATTTGCTTGCCAAGCGATGCTGTTCTATCTCAAGCGTCTCTGGTAACCTAGCAACATGCTGCTTCCACTTCCTATCTTATCTTCCAAAATAAGAGTCTCAACAACAAAATTATAAATAATACAAAATAAAACATGTAAACTAAAACTATGGCAGTAAAACTCCCACCAAATCACAAACCTATGGTGATTTCAAATAACATAACATTAAAATAGGGATATATTTACATTTTTAACATTTACTCTGCTTCCAGTAACAACACAGCTTTATGAACTGGTCTATCAAGATACACTGGCTTGACAGTCCTTTTTCCATCCTTATCCAAGGTCGAGTCACTTAGTAACAGCTTCACCTTTCTGATCCTTCCATCTGCACTTGGATATACCTCTGTTACTCTTGCCAGTTTCCACTTATTCCTTGGAGAATTGTCCTCTTGAAGAATCATAATGTCGTTTACCATTCCTCTTGTTTCTTTGCCTAGCTTTATTGCTTCTGCTTCTGACGCAACACTTACAAGTCCATCATCTACATAAAAGTTTCTTTGGATGAACTTTACTGTATTTGGACAGAACTTTCCCTCACCTTGTGTGGCTAAATGTTTTAAACCAAAGTTGGCACAACCAGGTGAAGAAGCTGCGCCAAACAGGTGAACCTTCATACGAAAGACTGAAGGGGAAACACTTAAATCACCATGCTCCCACCATAGGAAGCATAAATAATCCTGGTCTTGAGGTGTTACATGGAACTGATGAAACATACGCTCCACGTCGCACATTACAGCCACTGAGCCCTTCCTGAACCTACAAAGTACTCCCACCAAAGTGTTTGTGAGGTCAGGACCTGTAAGCAGGTGTTCATTCAGCGAAGTGTCTTGATATTGTGCAGAGCAGTCAAAAACTACACGAATCTTGCCAGGCTTTTGAGGGTGGTACACCCCATGATGGGGAATATACCAGGCAGGGGAATTACAGATTTCCTTCTCCGGTATTTTCTCTGCATCACCACATGCAATAATGTCCTCCATGAACCTTACATAATCAGAATAGTACTTCTGATCCCTTATGAATCTGCGTTTGAGACTGTTTAAACGTTGCATTGCACTTGAAATGTTGTTGGGAAGATTTGGTCTGTCATTTTTGAAAGGCAGGGGCATTTCATAATGTCCATCTTTCTTTTGTTTGATTCCTTCTTGTAGCTTTCTTATGAAGCAGACATCTTCTTGTGAAATGCTTGTCTCTTCCACTGCTCTCTCTGTAAAATCTAATTCAAGTGCCTTGATTACATCTGGACCTGTTACTTCTTTAATTTGTGTCTTGCAGATGTAATGAACTTTATTCTTTAGCCTTGTGGTTGGCTCAGTCTCTGGTATTACTTGCTTTACAGTGATGCAATGACTTACTCCAATTACATCGCTGCTTGCATCACATGAATCACAGTAACTTATGATGCTCCAACCCAAATCTGTTTTCTGGGCATAAGGTTGGTTTTCTTCACCACATATGACTTCTCTGGGCATTAAGGCTTGTGTGCAGTTATAGCCTAACAGGAGTCCTATCTCACAGTCCAATGGTGGAGCAATGTGTTCAGTAAGATGTTCTAAATGTGGCCATGACCTTGCTGTGTCTGGAGTAGGAATATGGCTACGATTGACAGGTATAAAATCACGTGTGTAAGCAACTGGCACAGTGAGTTTCTTTTTGGAAAACAATCCTCTTATTTGCAGAGCTTCAAGTTTTGTGCATGCTACAGTTGTTTTCTTGGATGACATTGTAGATAATTTGAGTTTAACCTGGGTTTTAGCCGTGTCCAGGTTGTTGGCTACTTCATTGAGAATAAAAGACGAATCACTCTGTGTGTCCAGCAGAGCGTAGGTAAGTATTTCTTTGCTTGGTTCATGTTGTGTGGACACATAGACAGGCACTATTGCAGATGTCTGTGTGTTTCTACTTTCATGAGTCACTCTGTTAGATGTACTTTCGTTAACTGTTTCTTGTGACTGTGTTACCTGTTGCTGGGTTTCCTTCCCTTCAGCTACTTCTTGTTCTTTAGGTTGTTCTTTCTTTGTCTCGTGTCTTTGTCTTTCTTCGTGCAGACATGTGGGATGTTGTTTTGAGCATGTGTTGCATGTCATCCGATTGCTGCAGTTCTTGGAGAAGTGACCACTATTTAAACAGCCAAAACAGAGTTTTTCACCTTGAATGAACTTGACTCTCTCAGTAACTGGTTTCTCAGTGAACTTACGACATTTGTGTAAGCTGTGCCCTGCCCTTTTACAAAACACACAAGAGGTCATGCTTCTTTCTGTAGAGTTAGTTGTGAAGATGTTTGCTGTATCTTGCTTCTTATGAATGGGTGTAAGCAGAGGCTTTGTCTTGTTAAAGTCACTTTGTCTTATAGCTTGATATGATGTAATGGGATTACATGCAATACTTGCCTCCATTGACAGGAATGTTACAAAGTAACTGAAACGTGGGAACTGTCTGTGCTCCAGCTGATACTCTGTAGCCTTTCGGTTCCATCTGTTGCTTAACCAGTCTGGCAGTTTAGCAGCAAGTCTTTGATTCTCTATTTCATCATTGAGGATGTTCAGGTTCTCATTTGTAATCATTGCAGATTGACAGCTTTGTAAGAAATCCACAAACTTTCTTAACTCTGCACCGTCTTTACCTTGGAGTTTTGGCCATGTGTGTAACTTGTCCCTAAAGGCCTTAGCCATGACAAAAGGCTCTCCATAACGTTCATTAAGCATATTCCATGCTGCCATATAAGAATCTTCAGAGCCAATCAGAAAATAGCCTTCTAAGGCTTCTGTAACACACCCACCTACATACTTCTGTAAGAAAAATATCTTTTCTGCAATGGGAATGTTCTTTCTCTCTATTAGAGTCTGAAAAGATGCTTTCCAATGTTGAAACTTAAGTGGATCCCCACTAAATACTGAAGGCTCTGGAATCGGTAGCCTATTAGCTGACATAGCTTCTGCCAAAACCTTTACAAGCACACCTGTGCTCTCGTGAACGACAGTTAACTGTGGTGGTTGTGTGTGTTGATTGGCAGTGTTCTTCATCTCAGTTACCTGTATGTTTGCAGGATTCAGAGTGATTCTTTCTTGCTTTACTGAAAAGTAGTCTTCTTCATAAACTTGTAATTTTGCCTTTGCTGCATTGAGTCCTTTCAGATTTTCCAGTCTTTCAATTTCTCTTTTTAAGTCCTCAACTGATCTTTTCCTTGCAGCACTTTCCTCTTGTTGTCTCTTTACCTCAGCCGCCTTCTCCTTTTCTCTTTTTAACTTGCGTTCTGTTTCCTCTCTTTCCTCTTGATGGCGTTGTGACATCGCAGCAGCTTCTTGTTTTGCAGTTATGAGTTTGTCTTCTTCTTCTATGGTTTGCATTTTTTCTCTAATTTTCTCTTGTTCAGCCATTATCTTAAGCACAGCCTTTGTGGCTTCATATTCTGCCGCAGCTTCTTGTCTTTTGGCGGAGGAGCCATTAGAGATAATTGTACTGGGTTTAAAGTGACTATGAACTGAGACACTAGTTGAGCTAGAAGATGTAAATATAGAACTGGCATCAGGCCAAACAATCTCCTCCTTATTTGTTCCTTTAACGTGGCACTGGATGTTTTGTAAAACTAACTTAGACACTGATGTACATTTGTCTAATTTGGAACGCATATCATGAGGTGGTCCATCTATTGCTCTGTATTGATCATAAATATCATTAAGAGCAGCGAGTTCCTTTTGTACAATGTCCATGTGACCTTCAAGAATGTCAAATGGATCTCCTTTAATAACAGATTTTTTGGCAACTTTAATTAATGCTTTCCATCTGTCATAAGTACCTTCAAAGTGACGTTGCAGCCCCTTTAGTCTTTCTTTATGAAATTCTCTTCCTTTTTCTGTTAACATGCGAGATCTTTCACTTCTACGTAGCTCTTCTTGCCCAGACTGCACTAAAGACTGCACATCCATTTGCTCTGCTTCAGCAGCTTGTTCTGCACTGGCAACTTCTATTTCTGTGTCATTTGTTTCCAACATTTTACTTTACTTGAATGTTATGGACTTCTTAATTGGTCAAATTTCCTTTTAACTTGACTTAAATTAACTTTGAGCTTCGTTGCATTTCTTTCCTTTTCGTTACCTTGTTGCGCTCTTGTTGTCAGGCTTCACACTGTTCCTTGTTGTTACTCCTTCCTTGTGTCACTTTCCAAACATGAACTTAATGGCTGGCTTCTGGACGTCTTTTTGAAGAAGTCTTCATTTGCTTGCCAAGCGATGCTGTTCTATCTCAAGCGTCTCTGGTAACCTAGCAACATGCTGGCTTCCACTTCCTATCTTATCTTCCAAAATAAGAGTCTTAACAAAATTATAAATAATACAAAATAAAACATGTAAACTAAAACTATGGCAGTAAAAATTACATTTAATAATATATTCTGGTGCATACTATTTTGAGTTTCAAGTTAAAATTTTAACAGTGTTTGTCTTTTTTCATTATATAACGAGTAGTTAAAAAAGAGATAATTTATAATTTATAATTTATTATAATTTATAAGGATAATTTTGCGATAACTACTAATGAATCAAACAGTTAAAATTGGTATTTGTTTACTGACGTAATCTTTCTTGTTCCTCTTGTAACAAGCACCCTACTAGTAACACATTGTTTCTTGACAAATTCCCCATCTAAAATGACCAAATCATCCGTAAAGAGTTCCAGAGAGAGAAAGAAAAAGAAAGACAAGACAAGATGGCAGCGATCACTCTTTCATCTTGTCCCAA